>JALBCR010003807.1:0-180695 GCA_030710515.1 Abscondita cerata | reverse complement strand
AAGTTACGTATTGCTGTGAGAAATCACTGTCCAGGAAGAGAAATGCTTTCTGATGACTTGACTTTCTGTTCTTCTTTGCTGGTCACTTTTTTGGAAGTCTTGGGCGTTGATTTAGAAGATTTAGGTCGTTGTCTCTTGAAGTTTTTGTACTGCAATTCTAAGTTGATGACTAACATTACAAAATGCTTGTCCGAATGTTATTACGTCGTTCGGGTACGTATGGATACATTCCATTAGTCTCAAATACAAAGATGAATTTTGTTGGCGTCGCTGGTTTAGATCAGAAGAGCTGAGTTTGTAAATATTTTTCCAAACTGAGCTCTTCTGATGGTGCGATCTAGTGATCAGTACAATACCTCTCTGTTGCCAACATTCGTTGTCCCAAAATATGTTTCAAAAGGCTTGAAAATTGACTTATCTAGCGGTTGCAGCGTCATAGGCGTTATTTGATGGGAGCCGCGGGATCAAAATGTGAAGAAGCACTATCAAAATCAAGTGTCTGCATTCATTGATCCTTTGGGAGTTGGCTTTATATCACGTCCAGGTGGTAAATTTTCTCTCCATTCTGGCTTTATTCTGATCGCATTTCCCAGCGCATCTCACATTCAACTACAGTTGCATTTTCGCCATGTTCTAAAGCCAGATTATGTACATGTTTGGCATCTTTTCTGGTCAGAGCAACTTCTTGCTTGTGGAGACAAAGTTCTGACCCCTTTATCATCAATGTTGTAAATTAATTTCGGCTTTTGCGCCACATTAATTTCATTAATAACATCATACAATTTTTTGAAATGATCTTCAACTATCAACCCTTTGAGCTTTTGGCTCTGGCAGGATTTCGATTTTGTGAATTTCTTCCGACCATATTAAAATGGATCTTGAAGAGTAAGGGTGCAGAAATTATAAATTGTTCGCCTAATTAGCTTCGGCGAAATAAACAAAGCTACATCTGTAAGACTATGTATTCTTTAAACTATTTCAGATTCTTGATCAGTGGTCAATACAATACACTTTTCCTACCTTTAATCTGAAATCGACTTTCAGAAGCAAGATGCTTTCCGAACTGACAAGCCATTATTCTAAACGTCATCCATCACTCTACCATGGTCATTTTGGGTCCAACTCGGTCCAAGTTTTTTGCCTTTACTCGACATTTTTACGTATACTCTAAAGTAAAACATGTTTTAATAGAAATAAAATTTCTACCTAAGGTGGCCCGCTTGTATTTCCATGGCTCACCTTAAACACACGGCTATTGTTTACAAACGGCAATCTTATGAATTTATGTTAAATTAAAACAGGCCGTTGCTAAAGCATAAAGGCAACTTGCAAATATTGATGAACGTAAAATAATAAATAATCCTGAAGTTTCAGTTATTGGATCTTCCAAGACGTATTAATGGTTTAATTGACGTAAAACGTCTGGGCTTTTTAATAGAAGAAAAGAAATAACTTCTCAGTTCATGGTGTAAGGCGACGTTTTGCAACTGATGTAGTTGCTTCTTCAGGCCTAAGCCAAAGATCGAGACACGTTTTGTAGATATTTGTAATTGATCATCAACAATACACAATAATTAAACTACGAAAACCGCACACTTAACATGAAAACATTCAATTCCGAGTATACTTTTTTAATTTCTTTTAAATTCACTTAAGTTTTGTTGTTTATCTTTACAGATGACTGTTTATGCTTTTATTCTGCATTTTACAATTTAACTAATTTGATATATATAAAACAAACTTAATTGAGTTTAAAAATTAAAAAGTATTTCTCTGATTTGAACTGTAATATAATATCAGTTGGGTAATTTTGTTACTACTTTACAGTCGTACGTGCAGATCAACTGAGCTACAGGGGCGTATTGCATTGAGTCGGCGTCTATAAGATAATAAACATATTTTTAACTATTTATGTCAAATTGTTCCTCATTACACCAGCTACGTCATTCAGCGCTTAAATTTGGACAAGAAAATGCTAGGGAGTTAATATTCACAAAAACCAATTTTGCATATATTTTGTTTATGTCCCAATCACCCGTGGAAACTCTGTATGTGTGTATGCGTCTGTAGGTAACATTTGTAAATATTAGTATTTAGTGTAGTAAAACTCTTTAAAGACACTGTAATTGCACTTTATAAAAAAGTGTAGTGTAAAATTCGGTTCAAACATGCCTCATTGTTTTGTTCCAGAATGTCACAGCTCTTATAGAAGAGGAGCAGCCCATGAATATCATTCCACATATAAGTTATGTTTGTATAATACGCTAATAAAATACAATTGTAATTTGTAGGATTCAAAAAGACAAAAGTATATGGTTGTGTCTTAAGAACGTAATTCAGACATTTTGCTTATACAGGGTGTTCCTAAATTTCATGTACAAACGAAATGAGGTGATTCTTTGGCTTATTTTATGACTAAAATGTTATGTAAACATAAGTCCGCAAACGCTTCAATTCAATTCAAGTTTTTGTTTATGGCTCTTGTAGTCTAGCTTCTCTCGCATTTCTATTGCAGTCCATAAATGAAATGCATCTCAGCCATTTCAGAAACAGAAAAAATGGCATCTTTAATCTCTTATAGTATTTTTAGTAGTATTTACACGTTACACTTAGTATAGTATTTACAGTTTACTACAATTAAACTTTTAATGAAGCGACAACTATCATTATTTGGTATTATTAAAAATAAAAGATCATCCAAATAAATACACAGCCTACTAGACCACTTTAAAAAATTTAATTTTGTTAAGTATTTTTCTAATTTTTTTATCGAAAACGATTGCAGATAAGAAAAACTGCAAGAGACAAAAAGTTTCTAAACAAGACAGAAAATCCATTTTTATTTTAGAATCTACAACAAGTTCAGGGCAGAAAAAGTGACATAGCCGCTGAAAAAGTATCACCCAGTATAATTCTACGGTCCTCTGACTTTTCAGATGATGTAACCCTGAGAGCCTAACTTACATACCAAATTTGAACTCAATATCTCAAGAACTGCTGGAGCCATAAACAAAAACTTGAAAAAATTGAAATTTTAACACCCTGTAGTCCGCAAAGGAAGCGTTTGCGGACCTATGTTTATATGATATTTTAGTCATAAAATAAGTCAAAAATCACCTCCTTTGTTGGTACATGATATTTAAGAACACCCTGTATACAGCAGACAATATAGTTTATTCGTGACAATTTGAAATTGACATCAAATCCATTTTGTTTAAATTTGCCGCTAGAATATGAACAGAGTATACCGACACTAATGGCGAGGTAATCTTTCTAGCAGTGTATTAGCAGCCCATCTTATTTTAATACGTCCGTGGATGCACCCCATCGACCAACAAGGAACACGGTTCAGCTAAGTGACATTTGTTTGCGCCAATCTGTCGGTACTAGATTTAACTATTAACTAGATGAGCCAGCATGCTACGCACGCGTACAGTAGGAAGGGTTACAATAAATTGACAATGCGATAAGCATATGAGTTGAAGCTGTGCGTTACAGTAATGAAACGAAACAAACTCGAGAATAGTGCGGCCGGATGGCAACAAACGAAACAAACTCGAGAATCGCGCGGACGGACGGACATCCATAGAGATTTTAATATACAAAGATTCGGTTTAGGAAGTCACCGTAAGTTGAAAGGTAGATATTTCCTCCTATAAGTTTTCAGTAATTGATTTCTTCTTCGTTGAGGAGGGCACCAAAAACCACTAGTTTGTTTTTCAGGCAACGTTACGTGCAGTAGAATGTGCACTTCTTTAAGCTTTTAAAACAGAAAAATGGCCCGCCACTTGAATAAGTATAAAAAGCACATGGATATTAAACAAACACGAAATAAATTAACAATTAAATGTAAATAAATATACTAATAAAACACACACTTTATACGTAGAAACCAACAAACATGAATTTAAAGGCCTGAAGAACTGCACATTCTGCCCCACGAAACGTTGCCTGAAAAAACGACATAGTGGTTTTGGTGCCCCTCTTCAACGAAGAACAAATCAATTACTCCACGTAAGTTATTTGGTATTAAAGTCGAGTTCTTCTGATGAAGGTACTTGTTCTCGAGTAGTGGATTATTTATTCAGCTTGGCTGTATAATATATTCTTAGGGGAAAACGATATTGCTATCAGATAAAGTACTAGTTAAGTTATCTGTGATACGATCTGTATTATTTACTTAACCTATTTATTAATAGTTTTGTTATCACTTGTGACACAAGTGCTAAGCTCTCGCTATAAATTATACCGTGTGTCTCTGGCAAGACGCAACATAGGAATTTCACTATAAAAAAATTGAATTGATCCACTAAGGCTATGAAATTCTCGTATTGACGTATACTTATTTTATGACGTATACGTTACAATTAATTGTTATTGCGTGTTTCCTATTGTAATATTCTCTAATTTAATTTTGAAAATGAATGTATATTACTATAGTCTTCTTCTCCATTTGTGGTGTTATCATAACTTGTAACTGATGGTTGGTCTTCACTCCTAAATCATGACACGCTGACACCATATGATTCATCAAAAAAAAAAGTGAGAAATCACTGTCCAGGGAAGAGAAATCGCTTTCTGATGACTTGGACTTTCTGTTCTTCTTTGCTGGTCACTTTTTTTGGAAGTCTTGGGCGTTGATTTAGAAGATTTAGGTCGCTGGTTCTTTGAAGTTTCTTGCTGCATTCTAAGTTGATGACTAACATTACAAAATGCTTTGTCCGAAATACGGTTTGGGTCGTATGGATACATTCCATTAGTCTCAAATACAAAGATGAATTTTGTTGGCGTCGCTGGTTTAGATCGGAAGAGCTGAGTTTGTAAATATTTTCCAAACTGAGCTCTTCTGATGGTGCGATCTAGTGATCAGTACAGTACCTCTCTGTTGCCAACATTCGTTGTCCCAAAATATGTTTCAAAAGGCTTGAAAATTGACTTATCTAGCGGTTGCAGCTCATAAGCGTTGTTATGATGGGAGCCTGCGGGATCAAAATGTGAATAAGCACTATCAAAATCAAGTGTCTGCATTCATTGATCCTTTGGGGAGTTGGCTTTATATCGCTTTCAGGTGGTAAATTTTCTCTCCATTCTGGCTTTGTTCTGATCGCATTTCCCAGCGCATTACCACTTTCAACTACAGTTGCATTTTCGCCATGTTCTAAAGCCAGATTATGTACATGTTTGGCATTTTTTCTGGTCGGAGAAACTTCTTGCTTGTGGAGACAAAGTCTGACCCCTTTATCATCAATGTTGTAAATTAATTTCGGCTTTGCGCCACATTAATTTCATTAATAACATCTAACAATTTTTTGAAATGATCTTCAACTATCAACCCTTTGAGCTTTTGGCTCTGGCAGGATTTCGATTTTGTGATTTTCTTCCGACCATATTAAATGGATCTTGTTGAGTAAGGGTTGCAGAAATTATAAATTGTTCACCTAATTAGCTTCGGCGAAATAAACAAAGCTACATCTGCAAACCTATGTATTCTTCAAACTATTTCAGATTCTTGATCAGTGGTCAATACAATGCTACTTCTCCTACATTTAATCTGAAAGTGCTAAGCTCTCGCTATAAATTATACCGTGTGTCTCTGGCAAGACGCAACATAGGAATCTCACTATAAAAAAAATTGAATTCGATCCACTAAGGCTATGAAATTCTCGTATTGACGTATACTTATTTTATGACGTATACGTTACAATTAATTATTATTGCGTGTTTCCTATTGTAATATTCTCTAATTTAATTTTTTAAAAATGAATGTATATTACTATAGTCTTCTTCTCCATTTGTGGTGTTATCATAACTTGTAACGATGGTTGGTCTTCACTCCTAAATCATGACACCGCTGACACCATATGATTCATTAAAAAAAATGTGAAATCACTGTCCAGGGAAGAGAAATCGCTTTCTGATGACTTGGACTTTCTGTTCTTCTTTGCTGGTCACTTTTTTTAAGTCTTATGGGTTGATTTAGAAGATTTAGGTCGCTGGTTCTTTGAAGTTTGTTGTACTGCAATTCTAAGTTGATGACTAACATTACAAAATGCTTTGTCCTGAAATACGGTTTGGGTCGTATGGATACATTCCATTAGTCTCAAATACAAAGATGAATTTTGTTGGCGTCGCTGGTTTAGATCAGAAGAGCTGAGTTTGTAAATATTTTTCCAAACTGAGCTCTTCTGATGGTGCGATCTAGTGATCAGTACAGTACCTCTCTGTTGCCAAACATTCGTTGTCCCAAAATATGTTTCAAAAGGCTTGAAAATTGACTTATCTAGCGGTTGCAGCTCATAAGCGTTATTTGATGGGAGCCTGCGGGATCAAAATGTGAAGAAGCACTATCAAAATCAAGTGTCTGCATTCATTGATCCTTGGGAGTTGGCTTTATATCACTTTCAGGTGGTAAATTTTCTCCTCATTCTGGCTTTATTCTGATCGCATTTCCCAGCGCATTACCACATTCAACTACAGTTGCATTTTCGCCATGTTCTAAAGCCAGATTATGTACATGTTTGGCATTTTTTCTGGTCAGAGCAACTTCTTGCTTGTGGAGACAAAGTCTGACCCCTTTATCATCAATGTTGTAAATTAATTTCGGCTTTTGCCACATTAATTTCATTAATAACATCTAACAATTTTTGAAATGATCTTCAACTATCAACCCTTTGAGCTTTTGGCTCTGGCAGGATTTCGACTTTGTGATTTTCTTCCGACCATATTAAATGGATCTTGTTGGAGTAAGGGTGCAGAAATTATAAATTGTTCGCCTAATTATCTCGGCAAAATAAATTGGTTACATCTGCAAGCCTATGTATTCTTCAACTATTTCAGATTCTTGATCAGTGGTCAATACAATACACTTCTCCTAACTTTAATCTGAAAGTGCTAAGCTCTCGCGATAAATTATACCGTGTGGCTCTGGCAAGACGCAACATAGGAATCTCACTATAAAAAAATTGAATTGATCCACTAAAACTATGAAATTTCGTATTGACGTATACTTATTTTATGACGTATACGTTACAATTAATTATTATTGCATCCTTCCTATTGTAATATTCTCTAATTTAATTTTTGAAAATGATTGTATACAATCCTGAGAAACTTTAAATGGTTAAGGGGGTATACAGAAGTGAAAACTATAGAAACACTTCTGCTTTGTTAACTGCACTTATTCGGATCTGCAGAGAAACCGCAGTGTACACAAGCGTTCAAAGCAGGTTCAACAAAATTAGAAGATGGACAACTGGTGAAGAAACAACGTACTCGGTGCTAGGAACCCTAATATTAGTATTCGAGAACTAAATATCGACTGTGGTGTAAATAGGTGTCGAGTTCATAAAATTTTAAAAACATAAACCGACGCTGACATAAGGCAAGAATTTTGTGAAACATTAATAGAGATACGCAATAATGATATGAATTTGTTAAGAATATTTGTTTCACCCGGATGAATGTTCGTTCAATGTCAATGTAGTTTGCGGTATCAGCATGATGGGTGTCTAGCATATAATGCGAATCAAATAAAACAACTTTTAAATGAAGCACTTTCTAGAACCTGAATTGGAAGAGGTGATGAAGTTACTTGGCCACTAAGATTACCAGGCTTGTCCCCAACGATATCTTTTATTGCCTGACATATGTTCGAAGGTTTATACCGACAGAATCCACGACACAATTGAATCTTTAAAAGATAAAATTGTGGAAGTTTGCTTCAATATACCAGCAAATATAGTTGCAAATGTGCAACAAAACTTCTATTTAGGCACTGTTTAGCAGTAAATAGACAGCATTTAAACAAATCTTCATTAATCCCATCAGTTTCAAATTGTTTACAATCAAGAAGTTAAAATGTATAACACCTCCAAATCTGGGTTATACAGCGTGTTTCAAAAGGACTTTACAACTTAAAAAATTCATATATAATGTTTATCAAACAAGGTACAGAGCTGGTTTTGGTGTTGTTTTAAAGGAGAACACTTCAAGTTTTGACTCGCGTAGTCCGCTAGTGCCTGGTCAAGCCGCACCAGCGCTAGCGGGTGTTACGTCAAAGATGGCTGCCTTCACCGGACCCGAGCGTGCAAGCTGTGTGTTTTGGTTTGAAGAATCGAAGTCTGCGACAACAGTTCAACGTAATTTTCGTACCAAGTACACTAAAGATCCTCCTAGTAGGCCTACAATTTATGAGTGGCATAGATGTTTTGTAGAAACAGGGTGTTCAGTAAAAACATACAAATTCCTCAGGTCGTCCAGCAACATCTGACGAAGTCGTTGAGCAAGTGAGACAAAGTTTTGTCAACAGCCCTACGAAATCGACCCGGCGTGCATCTCGTGAGCTTCAAATCCCACATACGACAGTTTGGCGAGTGTTGAGGAAACGTTTGCATAAACCATACCGATATTCGCTTGGAATAACCAACGGAAGTCACATAGAACTTCTGTAGTTTAAGGTAAAAAAACTTGAAGTGCTTTCCTTTAAAACAACACCAAAACCAGCTCTGTACCTTGTTTGATAAACATTATATGAATTTTTAAAGTTGTAAAGTCCTTTTTGAAACACCCTGTACTTTACTTCGCTGATTCCGAATAAAGTCCTTAGAACACCAACTTCTGTTTATCGGTAGAGACCGGTGGTAGAGACAAACTGCTCTATCCATATTAATCAAAATATCTGTCTTATCTATAATAACAACGGTATTGACTTAAAACAAACTTTTAGCTAAAGATTAGACATTCTACACTTGCTCTCTTTTCTATCTTCAGCAAAATGCCGTAAACGTATAGAGTATACAACAATCCGAAAGTTTCATTGTTGCAATATAGGTCAAAATGTGTTAATAACTAAGGCCAAATCCACAGTGGTCACTCAATCTCAAATGTAGTGAAGACTACATTCAATTTGGAGTGTTCACTTAAAATCGGTACCTATGAACAAGTGACACTTAAATATTACTTAATTTTTGAGTTCATAGTTAGAAAATTGAGTAATTATTAAGAGCTATCAAATGTGCACTTAAATGTTACTCAATTGTGAGTGAACTGAATATTTGTTAACAATTAGACGTTTTTTTTTTAATTTTATAGGGGTTTATATATTTGTTTTTTTATAAGTAATAATATAATATTATGGATAGAAACTTGTTAGATTTTGTAGATTTTATTAGGCATGTGGAGGATTATGGTTTAGCTATTCCAAGGTATGTATAGGTATTTTCATAAATCGCCAAAGTAAAACATTTTTAACGTAACAGGAGTACATAACAGCTGTGGATAATACATTAGAAAATTGCACGTTTTCGATTTGACGGTGATTCAATTTTGCTTTTGTTGTGCCACTGACACTGCATACGTTTTTATTTTCAATGCGGTCTCTGCACTTATAATAACTTCCACCATATATTTTTTTTTGTTTATTCAAATTTTACCCGTCGTGGACCCGTCAATATTGTTAATACACACGATAAAGTGATTGTCATTTCAAATTTTATAGATACGAAATTTGAGAAAGACTTTCTTAATCTCAATTGGGAAAATTTTAGTGTAGTCAGATTTGAGATTGATGACGACTGTGGATTTGGGCCTAAAACCTTTAAATTCAAATTTACAAATAATTCAAACAATTAAACAAAGTAAATTGCACCTACAAACCATACCTACTTTTCCGTTGCTTGATGTCAATAAGAAGTTTAACTAAGTAGAATTGTTTAACATATAATTTTTAATTATATATAATAGTCCGGTCAGTTTAGACAAAAATAACCATTAAATGGAAATAATTCATAAAGTTTTGATTTTGGACAGTGAATTCTGAAAGAGTTAGAAATAAGGGGAAAAAGTTTCCATCCTAATCGTGAGTGGAACATTCTCCTTGAACGAAAAACTACTCTTGGCGCGGACTCGTTAGGAGTTTTCTCATTTAACTTCTAAATAGTTGCTCGGACGACAAAATATCAGACTAAAATATTCGCTATAAAATTTGCATAAAAAGCTTTATATACCATAAAGCTAATTTTATAGAATTTCGCAATTAGGGTTCAAAGTTAAGGAGAGCAAAGGAAAACATCGCTTTCACACGCAAATAACAATTTTTTATTTCATATTCTTCGCCGACTTTACGCTTTCTTTGCAAATATGCATTCCATAATTGGAAATAGTTTCTACACTACCTATGAGGTAGAGTTGAATACATATTCACAATTTTTTTAAATTTTGTCATTGACAAACTCATTTTCTGCTGTAAAATGAGTTGTGGAAAACGATGCAACTGTAGTTAAAGTTAGATTATGTTCCTCAATCATGTGCTCCAACTGCAATTTACAAAGTTGTTTAAATTCAATGACTGTAGAAGAGTTATTCGAGATGACTATGCAGAAAATTTAAAAATTAAAAAAAAATTGAAGTGGAATAAGCTTACACAGAAAACCACTTTAAAAACACGCCGACAAGTCTACCTCATAGGTGTTGTGGAAACGAGTAACAATTACAGAGCATTTTTGCAAAGAAGCGTAAAAGTCGGTAAAGAATAGAAACTAAAAATTGTAAACAAGTACTTTGTAGAAAATTTTGTACTTTACAATTTTTTCTTATCATTTTTGCGTAAAAACAACGGTTTAAATTATTTTCGTCCGGAAGCGATTGCTTTTACGTTTCACTTCTAAACTTTGAACTCTAATTGCGAGAATTTTATAAGAATTAGCTTTATGGTATATAAGACTTTTTTATGCAAAATTTCAAGAAAAATATTTTTGGTCGTTATGTTTTGTGTAAAACAACGGTTTCGTAGTTATTTGCTGTTTAAAGAAATTTTATAATAACAATTTTATAATAATTTTATATAATTTTATAATATTATTATAAGAATTAGGTTTATGGTATATGAAACTTTTTTATGCAAAATTTCATAGCAAATATTTTTATTCTTATAATATTTTGTCGTCCGAGCAACCATTTAGAAGTTAAATAAGAAAAAACTGAATGAATCTGCTCCAGGTAATTTTTTGACCAAAAACGGATCTTCCATCCACAATTAAAGTGAAAACTTTTTTCGCTTATTTATAACCCTTTCAAAAATTATTGTCAAAAATTAAAATTATATAAATTATTTTTTCAACGTCTAATTTGCCTGAACTGTCTTGAAATCTAATTGAGAGAATTCTATAAGAATTAACTTTATGGCTTTTTTATGCAAAATTTTATAGCAAATATTTTAGTCCTATGATATTTGTCATCCGAGCAACTATTTAGAAGACTCCTAACGAGTCCTCTGCCAGGGGTAGTTTTTTGTCCAAAAGAGGATGTTCCACTCACAATTAATGTGGGAACCTTTTTCCTCCTTATTTCTAACCCTTTCGAGAATTCACTGTCCAAAATCAAAACTTTATGAATTATTATTTACGAAATCTCTAAAGTGACTGGACTATACTTAACTTTGAACCCTAATTGCGAGAATTCTATAAGAATTAGCTTTATGGTATATAAAGCTTTTTATGCAAAAATTTTATAGCGAATATTTTTAGTCTTGATATTTTGTCGTCCGAGCAACGATTTAGAAGTTAAATAAAAAAATCCGAATGAATCTGCTCCAGGGGTAATTTTGACCAAAACGGATGTTCCATCCACAATTAAAGTGAAAACTTTTTTTCGCTTATTTATAACCCTTTCAAAAATTATTGTCAAAAAATTAAAATTATATAAATTATTTTTTTCAACGTCTAATTTGCCTGAACTGTCAACTTTGAAATCTAATTGAGAGAATTCTATAAGAATTAACTTTATGGCTTTTTATGCAAAATTTTATGGCAAATATTTAGTCCTATGATATTTTGTCGTCCGAGCAACTATTTAGAAGACTCTAACGAGTCCTCGCCAGGTGTTTTTTGTCCAAAGAGGATGTTCCACCCACAATTAATGTGGGAACCTTTTTTCTCCTTATTTCTAACCCTCGAGAACTTACTGTCCAAAATCAAAACTTTATGAATTATTATTTACGAAATCTCTAAAGTGACTGGACATAAGACCTCATTATATTTTGACATAGAATCACCACTTACATTTATTCGCACTTATTTATTTACACCTTGTATAATAACCGTACAGTATTCAATAAATACAGATTTATTCTTATTATTACTACTTATTTCAGTAAATACTAAAAACAATTTTTGATTTAACGTCTTTTTATTTTATTTCATCAAAACTTGTTGTATTTCTTCAAGAGTTTTTCCTTTGTTTCGAACGTACAAATAACAAAACCAAAGTCAAAAAGTGCAAACTGCAAAAACGAAAATGGTAAGTAGGGACCGACATATTCTGATAATACTTGGAAAGTTTGGTGCAATAATCATGCTGAGCGATACATTTACATTAACCACGCCTACAGCCTACATTTTTAACATTTGCTGAAAACAACCTGTTATTAGATGAGGCAAAGTCCTATACCACAAGTACTTGCAATGACATACAATACCATGCCTCGCTAATGGAATCCAATTAACATTGTTCAGGTCTATTTCTGTTTCAAACCTATATAAAAATATATTGATTCAATACAAAGCAAGTGTACAACCTATACTTGATACAATTAGCATGTACCTTCTTCCAAATTTATCAGCTACGAATGCATAAGCCGATGACATTCCTAGACATATCCCTGTGTAGATAATTGCACCTGTGGAAGCCGATAAATTACTGCCAGCCAAAGAAAAATATATTGTATAAACACAAAAGCGGATATGCCACTGAAATGTTGACTTAATCTCAAAACAATACAAATAATTAAAGCTTTCTATTAACTGGCACCATACGTCTTTTAACGTGCCCGAATCTGAAGTCTGGCGTGTCACATCATTACTAAGAGAATTTAGTTCCTCGAACATTGCTACTCCACCTTAAAACCTGTAGCGATTTTTCAGCCTCTTTTTACTTTCTTTTTGCCAGTAGATAGTAAGGAGATTCAGGTATAAATAGTACTAGTACAAAATGCACAATGGGAAACAAAGAAATATAGTAGCTGTAGTGACTATATCTAATAAGCACCGATAACGTTAATTGAAAATTGTCCAAAGTATAATAATATGATTAGAAGATTTCCCAGGTCCCTCTCACTGAAGAGTCGCAATTTCTCCAATGTACGTAGGTACTGTTATAGTTACAACGCTATCAGCTAATCCACATAGTACTCTGAAATATACAAACATGTTAGTTATTTGTAGTTATGATAAGCACCCAAGCAAGTCCTTTGTGGTATGACATTAATAAACAACTTTTTTTTCCGTCCAATTAATTCTGTTAATATAGACAATAGAGTGGCAAACTATGGTGGATGCTGCTGATATAAACAGAAAAATATGAGTTCTCTAGAGTAACATTTGGTATGTGCGATGAATTCGGAAATTAGAATCGGCTGTAGGTGATGACCATGAAAAAGTGGCAGCGGTTGTAAATGCCCAATGCACACTAAAAGTATAGAGATTGTTTAATTGTCACTCAATGATTGTACTTGCCTGAAAGAATAGAATAAATTTGAACCAACTGTGAATATAACAATCAAATGGTAGTGATGTGTAGTTTCCATAACAAATATTTTAATTTTATGTATTACTTATCTCTGAATACCCGCTCACTATGAATGATAACACAAACAACGTAAGTAATTACGTAATGGTAAAACATTTGATTTGGGTATTCAAGCAATAATTATTTTACTGTTATATTAAGTTTGTACTTGTCGTTACGACATTTATTTCGGGATAATCTCAACTATAAATTGTTATGCAATACTGAATTTATAATACATGACAAATCTTATTGTGCAACTTAGACCGTCACTAAAGCGTTAATGTAATTCTCTTTCATATCGTCAAAAAAACGACAATACTTTTTGAAGTTATCGGCTATTTGTATTTAAATCAATGTACATTTTAAGTAATTTAGAGTCATTTGAGATTTATGTAGTTCAATAAATGTAGCTCTCTAGTTACTAACCATTTTGAATGACAGGAATTGATAAATAACAATAAAACTTACAGAAAACTGTAGATATTGATGTTTTTTAAATATGAGTATGTATTATCATTGAATTAGCCAATTGGACAACGCATTTAAATATATATATATATATATATATAGTATATATATATATATATATATATATTTTTATTTAGAACAAAAGCATACTTATTTTTATTTTGGTACTATTTTGAACTTCTTTCATCAATCCATTCATTGAGAATTTTCATTTAATCTAATGTAGCGTCATTTGCCTTTGTCTAGTTGCATGAAAATTTGAAGGATTTACATTTATATAATCATTGACAGACAATAAATTATTGAAAGTTATTCTTTTTAAAAATCTTCCTAAGGTAAAATTTTCTTTAACTTTGGCTAATAATTAAATACCGAATATAACGCCAAACCAGATTTCGACAAGGTGATATAATTCTGAACAGAAAATCATTCGTAAAATTAACAGTCCAAATTCTGGTATGTTAATTAACTGAAGAAGTAAGATAATATCTTTCATGGATCGTTGAGATGCGGCGGTAAATTAAAATCTACTTGTGAATTAAGAACCAAACGGTAAATTAAAACCCAAAATGAATGAGAAACCACCGATGAATCTAAACTTGTACGAAAAACATACCAATCGGGAAATGCGTGTCAAAAATTTACTTACGGTCATCAACATTTCGTAACAAAGTTTGTTCTTTTTGAATCCAAACGCAATTACTTATGACTTTTCATTTAAAGAATGCCCGCAATTTTAGATAATTTTCAAAGTTATGTTCATTGTTAACATTTAATCTTAGCATGAAGTGTATTTGCTATATTGCGATGTTATCTCTATCCCAGTAGCAATTCCTACGCATTAGAATTAATTCACGACGTTAATTTTTCTAGATTTATCTATATTTGTAAATAATTTGTCCATCGCAGTTGGTTCGGGTAGAATTTTGAAGTTGGTTGTAAATAGAGATAATTATCCTTGTTTCACTGTAAATAACACTTACATGTAATCCATTTGCAGCTACAAAACTCAAATCCGGCACCAAAACCTAAAAATAAGTAGTTTAATAATAGAAAATTTCAATTCAATAATTATATCAGATCATTAAGATTGTGAGGTCATGTAAAAGAGCGAGAAACACGACTTTGTGCATGTGTGTAAAAGCATCAGACTTTCAGTACAGGGTAAAAACATTTGTGAGGTTTAACTAGAAGAAAAATCAATAAAACCGTAATAAATCGAGGTTAGTTTTTGTGTTAAAACTAGAAACAAAATATCTTTGCGGTGCAACGATTTTGCGAAGATAGACCGCAGGATAGGAAGAAGAAACCATTCTAACGCAGAATAATCATTAAAGTAATAAATCCAGAAGTAATTAATCAGAAAATTACAGGATTCTAACCGATTAAAAAACTTTCAACGATAGTACCAATAGATGGCGGTAAAATCGAGCTGTCGTTTACCTTGCTTATTTCTAAAAATGATTGTTGGGGCGGGTAAAAACTAAAGACGATTTGAAAAATTAACAAAGGTGATATAAGAAAGAGGCAGCAAAGCCTCCTTCTTCTGAAAAACGTCCGCGTAACAAAACGTCGGTTCCATGTTAAATTTTAGTGCATCGGAATTTAACAATAATAATAAAATTTAAAGATCAAATTAATACTCACCGAAGACTACGGCAGCATAATTAGTTCTTCGGAAAGAATTAAAAGAATTATATGTTTGAACATTCCTGTAGGTACTACGATTCATTGTTTGTGGAACTCGTCGATAAAAGCGGCACCGGAATCATCACAAAAGGGTCGTTGAACGCTAACCTAGAAAAAGGCTCGAAAGAAAGTCAACATAAAAAACAACAATTTGCACTTACCTCAGAATCGTTAGACCAAGGTTAGTTACCATTGTAAATAATTTAGTTTACTTTATAAGTAAATTTGTAATATTTGTCGCTTGTAACTACTGTTTATTTGCGTCAATGTTTACCGATTGCGCAACACGTAATGTAAATCAAAGTTCATGCGCATATGCTAAGTAAAGTTTACCGCACAATTGTATTATATTTGAAGGAATAACATTTGAACTTACGTGTAAATAAATGCTTTGCTGTTTACGTAGTCTTTAATTGAGAAAATAGTAGGAATTGATGGTTCAATCTAAAATAATACTGTTGAGCTAAAAGAAAGTTATTTTTAGTAAAGATTACCAATTATTATTAGAAAATTTTAAATTTGATTACGACTTAGTAAAATTTATCGTGAGAGAAAAAGAGCAATTATTTTGCATAAAACATAGTTTAAAAATTTTATAAAAATCAAAATCTTTAACATTGCAATATACAGGGTGTTTCAGAATAAGATGCTGATCCTTAAGGGTGAAGCATGCATACTTGCAGGTGGTAGCCAATTTCAACAGCTAATCTAAACTATTTTTTTTTTTAGGTTACTTAATGTTAGTTCTTTTTATTTTAATGTTAAAATTATTATGTATTAAACAATCAATAATTATTTGCCAAATCTTTTTACGCGAAACCGCTTGCCAGACGAAAAAACAAGAAATCAAATTTACCTTAAAATGAATGGAGATTTAAAAATAATTTTATTTTTAAGAAAAGCAGTGGCGTACATAATATTTCACTAAAATATCTAGTCCTCATCCTGTACGGACGCCACTGAATAAAAAATTTTTAATTTCTAAGTCAAAAATAGTTGTTGTTGCTTAGAAGGCATATACTAAATTTTATTAAAATATCTATAATGATATTAAAGTTATGATAAAAAACGTTTTTCTTCTTAAAACTTGAACACCTTGTAGATCAAAAGTTAAGAGGTTTAGGACATATGTTTATTTGAACTTTTCTTCTTAAAATCGCGTAAGGATTGACACCCTTAGGATCAGAATCTTATTCTGAAACACCCTGTATATTTATATTTTTCGGAAAGTTTTCAGAAATATGCTACAGTATCTTTTCTGAAAAGGAACTTACATTTTCCGTTCCATGAATGTTATATAAATCTTTTTAATTTTTTTTGCAGTAAAATTGGAAGATTTTATTGCAAGGTTTAATGAGTTAAGACTATCATAAAGATCATGTGCCGGTTGTTTAACCCATATTTTACCAAGACTATACAAAATTGAAAAAATCGATTTAACGTCTTTATTGCTATTAACTCGTACATTAAAAACAAAGAAACAGTCATCAAAAAAAATATTTTTTTACAGATTTTGAGAAAACTGCTGGTGCGTTTTCGCACCATTGGGAAAATGCATTAAAAATACTTATGGTGATATGCCTCGAAACAATCAGTGTGCAGATGCACATTACATCTTTACACAAAAATATTGTGTGATTATGACAAACCTTACATCTGCGTCGAGTTTTATCTGCACCTTTAGTTATCACATGGCCAACGTTATCATACTGTATTCGATAGGAACACTTGATGAACAAGGTTTTGGTTTATTATCTTTTTAGTTTGAGGAGCCTGACAGCTACGTAAGACTTAAAATCTAATTGTGACATTTAGGTACTATTTGATAAATTATACAACTTCCATGAATTTATTACTATACTGTCTATTGTATTGGTAAATAACGGCCACCACCATTTTTCCTGTTACTTTTATTCTGTAGTTTGCTACCCCATTGTCATGTAAATCAACGCCTCCCATATGCCTATTGTACAATTTGATGACGTTGGGTTGTGCTACACTAATCTCCTTCTTTTCTTTACGATTATCTTTTCACTGCCGAAATTGGCTGTGAATTGAATTGATTGCTAATTGTAGTCACGACAGAGTTGTCATTCCATCTCACTAATGAAATACCATTATCATCATAAGCATTATCATACGCCCCTCTTTCCAATTTTGAAATGGACTTGGTCGATGTCAAAGGGCAGTTCTGTGTTCTATTTTCCCGTATAGTACCGGTCGCAAAAATCCTTTGTTAGTAATTTCACTAAATAACTTATACGATGAAAAAAGTTATCAAAAACACCTAATGGTTGTTGGGTTGTTCGACAACTGATAATAAATCAAATACTACTTTACCCCCAAGACCCATCTCATATTTTTCTTTACTAGCTCCTGATACGGTATAAATTTGTAAAGATATCCATCTGACGAACACATGCACCACAACTTAAAACCAAATCTTACGGGTTTTCCTTTTATATACATTTTGCACGAATGTCTTCCGAAATATGGAACCATCTGTTCATCAATGGACAGACTGAACGAAAAACTCCAAGTTGTAGATATTTATTATTTACCAGGTCAAAAAACGGACGAAGTTTAGAAAATTTATCATTTTTATCCAGGTTGCTGTTATCTGATAAGTGTATATATCGTTTTATGTTGTAAAATTTGTTTCTACTCATAGTCTTTCTCACAATCTCCACACCTTTATCTTCATCGGTAGACCAGTATAGCTGCGTTTGTGGTAGAGAATGATAGCCTGATAGCAACACACTAATTCTTGACTTGTGAGGAGTCCAACTTCTTTATCAAAATATAAAGAAGAATAAATCAATGGCGATTGTCCTTCCAACTGATTTCTTATTTTTTCAACTTTGCCGTCTTCGCAGGTTGTTGGTTGATTTTGCAACAAATATCACCTTTCTTCCAGTTCGGTGTTGTTATGAAGATTTTTGGCAGCTATTCAGTTTTTCTTTTCTTTTGTGCTAAAGTCTCATTGTCTGAGGTCATCATAATCATCACTGTCGTTTACGTGTAGTTCGAAAGTTCCCGCAATATCGATATTTTCACAATTTTGGTCATTTACAATTGTCAAATCGTCATCTATATTTTCTTCGTCGGTAAGTTCGTCAACATCAGGTGGTATATAAACCGCATCAATTTGATCTGTTCATAAATAACTTGGTCATAACAAAATAAACATAATACTAATCATTTTGTAACTCTCTAACAACTTCTTCTAAAGGCAGATTCTAGTTCTTTTGGGTAAGGTACTTGTTCATTTCGCTAGTATTCTTCACTAATAACACAACCAACAACCTACTTGCATCGTAAAGTCCAGAATGCGACTAAAGAGTGCCAAAACAAAATGTAAACTACGGACATTGAACAAGTTAGGACTTGCAATTTGTTCATTTATTTTACCAGTGGTGCGTTTCGCACCAGCACACTTGCCGGTATTTTTTTAACTATTTGAAAAGATAACGAATGTTTTAAAAACTCAAATCGATTATTTATTATAATCCAACTTATATTGCAACCATAGCAATAAACAAATTTTTTTTAAAAATATAGAAAATAAGTTGCAGCGTCGAAATGTAAGATTTTTGATCATAATTATGTAATTTTTTTGGGTATACAAATAATAGAGATTTTGTTCTAACTTAAAGGGGGTTATTAAATGTACCTTGAAAACAACTATAACTTACTAAATATTTACTTTCGGAATACTAATTGCTTATAAAAAAATTTAACAAGTAGTGGTGCGTTTCCGCACCGTTGGTAAAATATGGGTTAAGTAGAAAGAACCGGATTTTAACAACTTATGCCTACACCGCATAAAAATTTTACTAAAAAACACCAACAGACAATAAACTACAAGGGAGCTCTAATCACGAAAGATCTGTTTAAGAAAAACTAGAAAGAGAC
This sequence comes from Abscondita cerata, assembly GCA_030710515.1. NCBI lineage: Eukaryota > Metazoa > Arthropoda > Insecta > Coleoptera > Lampyridae > Abscondita > Abscondita cerata. The sequence continues at coordinate 161,060 of JALBCR010003807.1, read as the reverse complement.
AAAATAAAAAAATACTACCTCAATCCACAAAAGTAAAAGTAGTACTAAACATAACCAGATGGCTCATATGAGACAACGTCCTATTTTTAAACCTTTTAGTGCGTTTATTGTACTAATTAAAAATTATTTTGTTATCATTACATCTAATCATTCTCGTGTCTAAAAACAAGGAACACTATTATTAATATCCTTTTTAGCTGTAAATTCCAGTCTTGGATTGCATGGAATTAAATGCACCTAAAGTCATGTCAATCTTAGCATTAAGTACACTAGAAATAATCTCATCAACAAATTTTAAGACAAAAGCAAAAAACTTCACCGACGATCCACTAAAACCCTATTGCATTTAGACCCATTATTATTTGAGTTAATAGTCCACGTCCAAAACATTAAATTTCTTTGATGGTATTTTTGTAATTATTCAAATATTATTGAATCTCGAATACGGATTAATGTACTAGTTAATCATCAAACCACTAAATATTTTTCACTTCACTAATGATTTTAACGTAAACTTAAAAAAAATAATTTAAAAACATTTAGCGTATTTTTAACTTTTATTAAATTAGCGAATAAATAAGAAAATACATTTTTTTTACCATTGAAAATTTTAAACATTTTGTTTTGTACTTTTTTAGACTGTTTGCGACACAACTGTAAATAATGATCTATATAAATAAATGCATACAATACCATATCGCCGATTGACGCACAAAGTTTGTAAATGAACTAGAAAATGTTTACATAAAAGCAAAATTAACAAGTTATTGTTATCTGACGCAGAGACGACAAGCTTTTTATGTACTGGAGTAAATATTAAATTAATAAAATAAAGTAGTGCAAATTATTTTATATTTAATGTTATACAACATACAACATGATAATCATATGTGATACCTATTATGAAACATGCTCATAGGTAATGATAGAATTATAAAATAAACTGATTATGTTATGTTGTGTTAATGTGCCCGAGTAGTACAGGCATCTTCGATAATGCCTTTAAACCAATTTTGACAATTTTTTAAGTTCCTCAGTGGCTACAATTTGAAAATCTGTTCAATTATAGAGGGTGTCCAACTCATGGACCACTTGCCAAACGTTTTTTATTTTTATTCTACATCTACTTGAAAAGCGATGGGGATTTTATGTAAAGGGGAGCTAAGGCGACGAAACAGAGCCAATTGCAGCCACATCAATAATTAAAAAAAAACCCAGACCCGTCAATTTTATTTTATCTTTTCAGTCTGTCGGCATTCCAGTTGCTCGAAATTAGCTCCTCCAACGTTCTACAGAATTTCTGGAGTAATCTGAAGGCATTCATCGGTGATCTTTTGTCTTAAATTTTCTAAAGACGTCGGTTCAGTTGAATAAACTGACCCCAGAAGAAAAAAATCCAATGGGATCAAGTCTGGAAATCGAGGTGGCCATCAATACTACCTCTCTGACCAATCCATCTGTTGAAAAATGTTTTATTTAAGAACTCTCTTACTGGCATTGCAAAAAGTAGTGAGTCCCGTCTTGCTAGAAAAATGAGCTCGTTTTCTAAATATTTTGCATCATTTTCGACAATATCTGTGAAAGTTCAGGTTGTCAACTGCTCGTTGACTCAGAATTTCACAAAACTGTTGACGACGGTCAAAATCGTCCTCGTTGAGTTTGTGTATCAAATTTATTTTATAGGGATCAAGTTTATGAGCCTTCAGAATGCGTGGAATACTTATTCGGCTGACTCACAAATTTCCTTCAGTTTTTTGTACTCAATGTTGGATCTAGAGCAACTTGATCCAACACGTCTCGCCGACTTCTTCATTTTGCACCGGGTATTTCTTTTTGCAAACATTTCCATACTAACCAAAATTTCCGTACCAATTCTATAACGTATTTTTGATTAAGATGTTTATCTGGATGACGTTGGTTAAAGATTATTGCTACCTTGTTACACAGTCATCATTTTAAAAAATAATTCAATTATTTCAATTTTTTCGTGAGTAGTGTAACCCATTCTTCAATTAATCACAGCATCAACAAAATCATAGCATGTCATAATTTGTTCCAAAAAGCAGGATGCTGAGTAAAGAGTAGAGTTTATTCAACTAAACCTACTTCCTTGGAAAATTTAAGACAATAGATCACCAAGAAATGCCTTCCGAAAATCTGCCGAACGTAAGACGTCGTTTAGAAGAAAATTTGTACCACTGCATAGAAGTTGGAGGAGCTAATTTTGAGCATTTGTTATAATTTTTCAATTGCATTATTAAATTGTTACTGAAATATCATTTGTTTTTTTTAAATGACAATATCCGCCAAATCATGAGGGTCCTCTAAGGGTTTTTGTACGGTTGTTCTAGCCGAACGGCCAAAGGAAATTTGGAACATGTGGGTTTTTTGAAAAGCATTTTTGTCCTCTATGCGATTTTGCACAAAACTGTGGGTTGCCATTTAAAAAGTTTGATGATGTCATTTCCGTTAAAACCAGAGGTGATACTGGAATGCCGACAGGCTGAAAAGATGTCCCCCTCAGAAATAAAATTGAGGAGTTGGAGTTTTTTAATTATTGATGTTGCAATTGGCTTTGTTTCGTCGGCGCTACTCACACTGTATACGTTTACTCAAAAATTATACTTTTGAGATATCGATTATTTTATTGTAGTGTTACTTGAAGAAACTTAGTAAATTAAAACAAAATGTATTAGTGTGTTAAAAATAACTTTCATAAGACATAAGTTAATTTAAAGAATGAGTTTTTGATACTGTTTTTTGCACCTTTTTTTAAAATAATAAAATTAATTTAACCGATTTAATGAACTTTATGTTTTATTTATTGCAGATGCTACAGAAATAAAACTTCTTTTCGTACTGTTTTAGGGATTGTATAAATTTTAATACTCAAAGCTGCCGAATGTATCTAACCTTAATCATTATAACTGTCACAACAATTTTTGATGCTTAGTTTTTAAAGAAATTTAGAGAATACCACAACCAGCAAAATACAAAAATAGTATGAGAAACGTGTGTGACAACTTCTTTTTGTCATATTTCAGATGTCGTTTCCATTTTTTGTTCGTGCAACGAAAAGTCCTGTTTGACAGTTGTTTTCAATATAATTTTTTATATTTCTAAATTTTTTAAAAATTCGAAAATCTGTGTTAGTTAACGGCCCTTTGGCTATATAGATTATGCTCAAAATCTAATCATATCATATCATATAATTATAAATAAGGACCATGTGATAAGTTTCATAAAAATCAGACTGGTAGTTTTCTTGTTCTTTAATTCGTCGGAAAAAGTGAAAAAAGGGTGTTAACATTTTCGGTTTGAAAATGTAGCATAACTCTCCATCTTATTTATAAGATATGGAGCAAAACGTGGAATGGAATTATTTCAATATTTTTAATACAACACGGTCATTTGCAGTTAGTACCCTAGCATCACACACCTTTTTTAATTTTTTTTGCTGCATGTTTTTGTTTGAGCTAATATCAATCAAAGTCGAATAAATTTTAAGATGACTTTTATTTGGAGATTTTTTGAATTTTCGGCACAAATTAATATTATCTTAAGGTGTGCAAGAAAGTAAAACAAATTTAATGTTAACAAAAACATTAAATTAATATTTAGTTAATTTAAGAGTATGACGTATCAAAATAAATCATTTCTCTACGTAAAAATTATTATCTTATCAATGCAGTCAGTTTTAAAATAGGAAAAATTTTAGCGTTTGGTTACATTCAACTTAAAATTTGAAACATGAATGTGATACAAAACAAGTAGAACGTTATTATCCGTTTGACACAAACCATGATTAGCCACAAGTTTTCACCATATCCGTCGGTAAGTTAACATTTGTTGATTTTTTTAACTTACATTTACCTTTCCATCACTAGTTGTTCTTAGCGCATTCATGTGCTCATCTGATGTGGCCATCGCCCACAATACCAATATTACTATCAAATTCATCACACATAAGTAATGTTACTTTTGAAGAAATATCCTATTTTACAGTAATACCACCAATATCAACCTTGATTGTAACACCATTGACATCGCATTTACTTGACAGCATTGGAAGAAAAAAAGTGATAATGCTCGCTGTTATACCACAAATAGTGACTTGGTTATTAGTTGCATTTTCGGATAGAATGTTATTTTTGTATTTGTCACGTATGTTTTATGGAATATCCGACTCAGTATTGTTTTGTATACCCACATATATTGGAGAAATATCTACGCCTAAAGTTAGAGGTTCTTTAAAAAATCTTATAACCATTGCATTATTTTTTGCCGGTTTTGCAATAAACGTTGTAGGATCTTTTAATAACATCAAAACTACTGCTTTAATATTTTTAGTAATTCCAATAGTACATGCAATATTTATGATAATTGCACCAGAATCACCTCATTATTTATTAAAAGAAGGCAAGTTAACGGAAGGGAGTATTCACTTAAATGGTTAGGTGGAACAACAATGTACAAGAAGAACTTAAAACTCTTCGCATGATGAGCACGACAACAATCACAACAGGGTAGAACAGAGAGATCTTGGATAATTCCGGCAAATCGAAGAGCATTGTTAATAATCTTGACCTGCGTGTTAGTCAACAGTTAAAGTGGACTTACCGTCTTCAATACTTACACCCACTACATTTTTGTAGCAGCAGGTTGGAACATTTTCTTCTTCATGGTCTGCAATAATATACAACTTCTTTTTGTTTATATTAACAATTATTTGTTCTTTTACTGTCGATATATTTGGAAGAAGATTATCAATGATTTATTCAACGATTGGATGTACAGTTGCATTATTTATAGAAACAATTTATTTTTATTTGATACAACAGACTCAATTAAACATAACCAATTTCAGTTGGGTGCCGTTAGCGGGATGTTGTTATATACGGTGACATGCATTCAGGTTTAGGAATTTTACCTACGTTAATGGTTGGAGAATTATTCTCGGCTAGTATTAAAAGCAAAGCTGTAGGAGTACATATTGTGGTCTATTCACTATGTGTACTTGTCATTCCAAAACTTTTTCAATTTCTATCTTTACATTACGGTTTATACCTTCCCTTTCTGTTATTTGGTATTAGTACAGCATTGTCGATCTTTTTTCTTATTTTTTATACCGGAAACTAAACTCAAAACCTTAGAAGGAATTCAGCAAATATTAACAAAAGTTGTAAACTTAATTTTACAAATGTATAACGGTATAAATAAAATCTGTGTCAATGTTTTACTGCTTACTAACAGAAAATTTGTAACACACCTTGTTTAACAAATATACATCTAATAAAAGTATCGTTAATTAACGAAAGTCTGTAAACCTGTGTTAAAGTTCAAACTTTAATTAATAGAAAGTTGCCATTTGGTGTATAATTTGAACCAAGAAGTTTGTTAGCACTCTTTACAAAAGGTGATGTAAATGTTTTTTTTTAATTTGCAATATATTGATATAAAGTGATGTAATACCTTTGAAAAGTCTTAAAGATATTCAACCAAACGAGAAATTATTACTTGTTTATCGTGATCTGGTCAATAAAGGCCATTGAGAATTTTAATTATTTAAGTAGAAATTCAGTAGATAGTCGGTGTCACCACCTCATGGTCAGTTGCCATGTACTTAGATTCATTAAAGTGTAATATTTGTAGAAATCTGTAGTATGTTCTACAAATAAAAATTCAATAATTATTGTATGTTTTATTATTTTTTAATTTTCGAAATTTTGTTGTTCTAGACATCTAGCTTTAGAAATGACTTTCTAATAAAATGATACAATTTTAGTTAAAAAACTTTGTTTATTCTTTACAACAATGGTATCACGTATGGTTACGGCTTAAATCTATTGTTTATGCGCAATAAATTGTAGTGTATACTAATTTCTTATTATTGAGAAATTAACTAAAATCAAATTATATTGCACTATAAAATGGCTAAAATGGTAATAATTTAAATTTTCTAATAACAGGAAACCGAGGAAACCACAAGGTAAAGGTCAATTTTAATGTTATTGTAACAATGTAGATTATTTTTTTTTCCAAAATCGTCACTAAACTAATAAAAATTGGCAGTAATGTAAATAAATTTGGCACTAAAGTGATTCATTATAAGACGATTTTTAAGTTCACATTTTTGCCGGTACAGATGTGTAAAATGAATGTAAATTTGTCGTAAAATGAATCAATTGCAGATATCTAGTGTGGAAGTGGAAGTAAAACGAAAAACATCGTCAAAATGTATAAGCCAACTCAAATTAAACAATATAGTTACTCCAATTCAACACTCATCTTCACTTTCAATTAAACTAGTCTTGCCCTGAAGTTCATCTGATGTTTTAGTAATTGGTTTTGGTGAGTATATCTGTAAGCATTTGTTTTGTAGGACAATACTTGCAGAAATAATTTTCCGTTCTACATTAATAATACTCGTATCAATGTGTTTACTACGTTTGATACTCCGTTCGTTTGTATAAATTTTGATTGCCCTGACAAATTTTCATTTGTTATGCAATTCCTCTTTTAAGTCGACCAGTAGTCATCTCAACGATATTTGTTCTGCAAGCTTCTAATAAAGCAATAATTTTACTTTCAATTGTAGACACCACCACGATATTTTGCTCGACATTCAAAATCTCTACTGCACCCGTTGATAGCAACAGTTGTTACCGTAGAACTTATCCCCCGATACTAATAAACGTCAAAAAACGAATGTGTTATTTGTAAACGAAGTAAACAAGTGTCGTCCAACAATAGTTAAATGAATGTAACTGCTAAGCTGTGATACGAACGCCCAATGAGAGTACATCCGACAAAACGAGGTATCGCATGCCCAAGTCCTTAAAACAAGTTGAAAGTCTCACTCTCACAAAGCAAAACGAAATTGCGTATTAGAAAAATGGTTCAAACAAAAGCTATGAGACAATCTGGATTTTCAAGAACTTTTTTTGTATAATTTATATTTGTGGGAGATATTGTTACAACAATTAGTGTCATGTGATTGTTATATCTCATCAATTACGCATCGGATCAAAAATAGTTCAAACAAAAGTTATGTATAATTAAATTTTAAACAACTTTTACTTGTAACAAAAATCGGCCATCGGACATAATTCTTTTTGTTTTATTATAACGTACTAACTCTAATTTGTCGGAAACAATAAAAAGAGTGTTAAAATTTTCTGGTTTATAAACCGTCGCATAACTCCCCATCTTATTTATAAGTTGTGAAGTAAAAATGTAGCCGCTGTTACACCTTCTGTCAATCTTGTTTTTTGCCCAACTTGCATCGGCATACCCATTGATTTCAATTCAAAAGTTGCTTTAGATACTTACTTCTTCTAGGTGGAGTAAGTTCGATTGAGATTGTGAGGATGACTTAATAAAAACCAAGTAATTTATCAAGGCCTACGTTTGACGAGAAGGGTCCCGTCTTTATCAAGGCATCTTTATTAGAATTAAATAATTAGTTTAAGCACAGTATGTATAGTGTGGTATATACAAGTTTATAACAATTTAATTTAACAATTTCACAATATAAAAACAAAATTATTTTTTAAAAACTAAATTCTTTAGTTAAGCACTTTAGAATTCTTAATTTTAATCTTAATCTAGTCTAATTTTAATAATAAAAAATAATTTTGTTTTTTATATTGAGAAATTGTTAAATTATTATAAACTTTTATACACCACACTATACATACAAACTGTGCTTAAACTAATTATTTGATTCTAATAAAGATGCCTTGATAAAGAACGGACCTTTTTATCAAAACGTAGGTGTTAATGAATTACTTGGGTTTTATTAAGTCATCCTCACACCAATTCCAATCGAAGGCTCCACCCACTAGGAGAAACCACCACCTATATTATTTGATGAAGAATACCTTAATTAACAATTCTTTTCGATTCATTCCAATCCATTTGAGTTGAAGCAATTACCTTTTGTGCCAAAAATGATTCACTAGCCGATATATCAGGTTTTGTGTTAACATGTATAACAAATATCCAATAAGTTGCCGATATTTCTTATTTGATAGCAACAATTCACTATTAGAAGTTGACGTTTGCTACTTAAAACCAAACATTTTTGCTATCTCTTTAGGTATTTGTTTGACATAACTGATACGTTCCTTGATCGTCTTTAGTGATTTTAATACCAAGACAAAATGTTACATCACTCGTGTATTTTATTTCAAACACGAAACCTATATTACTCTTTACCCAAGGAATCACTTTTGTGATTTTGCAACGATAATCATCGTCGACATAGACAGTCAAAAACCATTCACTGCAATTTGCTTTGTAAAAACTGACCTTACTTGACAAATTATAGTGTCCGGTTCCACTAACACTACTTAAACTTAAGCTATGTTTAAAAACAATCGTTGGTATGGTTTCAACAATTCTGTCTAAGTTTTTAAGCTGTTGCTTAAGTTTAAGTTGTGTTGGTGGAACCGGCTATAAGTCCTTCATTTAGTTGCTTGTTTTATTCCATAATCGTCATGGTCTACCTTAACCTCATACTCGTTGATTTTTTCGATGTAAAACTGGTACCTGAATAACTCAAAAGTATCAAATGTATAGAGCACTTTTGCTTAGAATCAGTTTTTTCTATCGAATCTCATAGTTAAAATTAAAAAAAAATTACCCCCGTGATGGGATGGCAACCACTCCAGGGTAAAAGCGCACCTCGGAATCATTGATCCTTAGGTTATTCCCCAACTATGTCAAAATTTCAACTAAATCGATGCATTTTGAAAGAACAAGATTTGATGTTTGGGATCAAAGATTGTGAAAGTTTTCTCCTAAAACCAAAATTGTTAAACTATCTCCATCATATTTATCTAGATCAGTTAGCAAAGTATTCAGGAACATGTATTTGACTGTGTCGGCAGATATCCTAGCCGCAAAAAACTTTAATTTGTTTTGACAGAACATCATTACGACAAGTTACGTTTAAGAGATCATGATGGAGCTACCATCAACTATTGATATTCAAAAATTAAATAAATAAGTAAGTAAAAGTTTCTTTTCAATTATTTATAAGTTTATAAAGCAATAATGTGATCTGTATGGTATTTGTTGGATTCTTTAGTGATAAACTTACAACATTTAAAACAAATGTTATGTGTCTAAAGCTTGTAATTGTAGTAGAAAGTAGATCGTCTATAAGCTAAAAAATAAAACTTAATCACACGTTTATTACAATATTCAATCAACAACACAAATAACTTTGAATATTTAACCTAAACTATAAACCATAGACTTGCATATAAAACTTTTCATGCTATTTAAAATTAAAATATTTCTACTGTTCTCATTGATATTTTACAAATAAAATAATAAAATAAATTCAGATAGTTTCATGTTCAAAAGCAGTGTTGAAGTGCAAACGATCTATAGCACTATTAAAAGCATCTTCACTGTTTGGCTGTATATGATTTCTAATTCTAACTTAATTTAGTTGTAGAATTACTAATGATCAGTGCTTCCAAATTTGTATAAAAATTCTGACTAAATAATACAGCAAATTTCGAAAGCAATTCTTTACTGAATTTTGCATTATCTACATCGCGATTTCAAATTCTGGTGGTTGTGGTAGATGCTGCTGATTACCCACATGCATTGGCTACATTTTTGAAAATATATTATTGTTAAACATATATTTTTTTAATATCAACATATCTCCTATTTTAGATCGAATTGAACTAATAGAAAGCTTATGCCATAAATACTAAAAATCAAGGTCAATAATTAAATGAGACAAAACAAACAGAAGGTGCACTAAAAATAAAGATATCCACTATCTTTTTTTAAAACGTATTCTTTCACTTACTGTTCACTTTCATTTCAACACATAGTAATTTTTTGCTACCCTTGACATTTGAATTTCGTTTCAACACGATTTTTGACTTTCATCGAATTAACTCGCGTTTATCGTCTGTTTGCACACAAAACATTATTTGTTTTAACTAAGAAAAATGCCAACAGTTAACTGTAACAACATGTGTGTGTTAGTGCAAAGCGCTATCTAAGCGATAGCTTTAATGCTTGAAACACACGTTGCCGATAAAGTCAAGTATAACTTGTACAGAAGCACACGCAACGAAAGAACACCTGATGCAGCATTTCGCTCTTATTGTGAGCTCATCAGAGGTGTATACTTAAGTTCGGTATACGACTGTACAAGACGACGGTTGGTCATTTAAGCCTCGTGGAGCAATGAACATAAGTAAAATGTGTGTCTTGCGAATTCACATGTGTCAATGTTTACACGAGATGTCGCAAGACACACATTTTACTTACTATTTGTTTTGTCGTTCCAAGAAACACTTCTATATATTTTACACTGATTATGAATTTCGCATTTTTGAACGTTACAATTAGAACTTAACTGCTAAACAATATTTACTTTACTAATTAAACGAAAATACCTATTTATATACAAACTAAATTATTTTAATAAAACAAAAAAATTAACTCAAACTGTTAAAAATTTTCAATAATCATGCCGGGACGCTTAAATTATACAAACAAAGATTACTTAAATTTATTTATTATTTATGAACAATGTGATAAAATTATATCAAGAACATGTGTTACATTTGCAGCAAGATACCCGCAAAAACAGAAACCATCACCAAATTTTTGAAAATTTTTAACAGTTTGACATATCCTTGACAGATGATTGTTTTCTACGCCATCATGGCCAACTAGGAATATCCATTCATATTAAAAGAAATACAATAGTATTTGTGCAACAAAAAAAGTTGCCAATATTTCGAAAACTATGAATTTTTGAATAGACAACCTTGTACAAAGTCAACCTTATTTTTGATGCTAAATAAGATAAAATTATAAAAACAGGGTGCTTGTATTTAAAAAAATGACTTTTGACGTGTTTTTGAATTTAATTTTAATCCTTTTTTTATCACTCTGTATTAAAATTTATTATCAACATATCAACATAGCCCACTAAAATAGGTCCCTGCTACAAGGAAACTTATTTAAATTAAATAATAAAGGCATTAGTATAGAAAAATTTTATAATTTTGTTTAGGCCTGAAACGTCATTTTGACATAAAATTTAAAATAAGTCCAAAACAAGTTAGACTTAGGTATAAGACATTATAGACAAAATGTGTCTAGAATTTTGTGCAAAATCCAAAATAGAATATTATATAGGGTGTTCCATTTAAAATAAGCAAATTGACACCTAATTCCGGTATAACCGGAAGTGCCACCATCTTGAAAATATTTTAGCGGAACTGCTCCTGTATACTACCAATTTTTTAATTTTTCCCATGTACAGTTTTCTTATAATCTATCGATGGCGTTCCCGGTGGGACACCCTGTATAATTAAGAAATATAAGCTATCCTATAAAATGTATTTGAAAATTAAATAAAATTATGATTTAAACGTAGATAAACATACAAAAAATACCTCAATATGGAAAACACAAATTTAGTTTTTAATAATATGAAATTAATGGGACAACACTGTACAATAAACAGTAGTACAATTTAATAAAAATTTAAAGAGTCATGACAAATTATGTGCCAAGCCCTGTAAGCAAACTAATTATAGTAGTCTACCACAGCCTTCAATAATACGGTTTAACCTAGCTGCACTCTTTATAGTAAACTTTTCGGGGATCTGTTCTTGCTTCTCCTATTATCATTTGGTTAATTATCACTTTCGTTCAAGCATTTACAATTGAATCATAACAATTCAATACATTTTTTGAAAAAGTTGGCGCATGTCTTAGGAAAAAAATTACTTTGCATATAAGAGGTCTGTGAAGTTGGAGGTACCACATAACGATATCGAAGCGATTGACATATTATAATTTGGTGCCATTTTTGCAGTATAATACAAATGTTGAGCGCAAGCCGTAATGGAGTTGTTCTACATTTTTATATGTGTATCTTCCTTCACGCTGGAGGTACACCATTACCAAAATCAAATTACTGTAGTACCATAATTTTTGTGCCAATTTTTTGCCGTATAATACAAATTTTGTGCTGAAGCCGTAACGGAGTTTTTCAAAATTTTATATTTTTAGCACACGTGGTAGTAGATCATAGTTAATCATAATAACGTAAAATTATGTATGAATGTAAGCTTTCGCGGCTGTTGTCACTAAGATGTTCGTCCTTCCTTCCTACATTCTCTGCTTGACGTTTTGCTAACCATGCTGTTAGCTTCTTCAGAAGATTACTCTAAAGACTGATGTTGTTGTCTTCTGCTCCTCGTTATATACCTATGTTCCGTTACGGTTGGTTCATGTCGATCAGTGACGGGTAGTTGGTTTTCGATGGTTGGTTGATGCATGAAGCATGGTTAGCGAAACGTCAAGCAGAGAACGTAGGAAGGAAGGACGAAACACGGCTCAACCCGGAAGATAATAATCTTAACGTAAAATCAGTTGGGTATTATGTACTACAGGGTGAGAAAAATTTCGACGTTTGTATAGGGTATTTCGGTAATCATAGGAGATAGAGAAAATTGATGTCGGTGTGTTGATCTGTTTTTTCGAGATAAACTCATTGGTGAAAACTATAATTGGCTATCGTCTTTTGTTTTCGAGTTACAGCCAAAGATCGAGTTTTCTATATTTTTGAAAAGTGTCTATATCTTAGTTGTTATTAAGTTGGAAAAAATCTAGTAATACCTTCTTTAGACACTTTTTGAGAGAGAATTGAATGGCTTTGACGGATTTTAAATATCTACATTTGTTTAAGAGTTATGAAATGATTTTTTTTCTGTAATAGAAACCATAGTTGACTGTGGTTTATTTTGGTACAGTTTTTTCTTCTCTTTACGACGATATATATATCATGTAAGGTCAATCATAGTTAAATTTAGTCAAAACTCATATTTTCCAATATCAAATAAAGTTATCGTAGTTACCAAAGACATTTTGTTTAATTTTATGACGGATGTCATGATGTATACTGCCTCTACTTATTCTTGCTTACCACGTTTTCATTCTTCAATCGTCTGAAAAGACTCACGAAAACTATTAAAAGTATGATATGTTGGAATGCTTATTCAAAATAATAACAATTCCGACATTGCATCGGAAATATACTTCAATCGTTATCTAGAAAGAAGACAACCTCAAAGTCAATTTTTGTTAAATTAAAAGAAAATCTCACAAATAATTACATTTATAGCAACTTTTCCGCATCTTGAATGTTTGTTCTTATTTGGTCTTGGCTTTTTAAATGTTCCATGATTTGTGAGATTTTCTTTTAATTAACAACATAGACTAATGAGGTTGTCCTCTTTCTGGATAACGATTGTAGTATACACTTCCGCTGCAATGTCGGAATTGTTATTATTTTGAATAAATCATTCTAACATATCATACTTTTCATAGTTTTCGTCAGCCATTTCGTACTTTTCAGATGATTGAAGAATAAAAATGTGGTAATGTAATTAGAGGCAGCATACATACATGACATTCGTTATCAAATTAAAACAAAATGCGTTATTTATTTATTCGTATGGTACATTATACAAATATTGTATTGTTATGTAAGTGAAGATCAGTATAAACCTGTATAGTGTGGTGACAAAATGTGTTTGTAACTACGATAATTTTATTTGATATTGGAAAATATGAGTTTTGACTAAATTTAACTATGATTGACCCTACATGATATGTATCGTCGTAAAGAGAAAAAACTCTATCAAAAATAAATCACAGTCAACTATGATTTCTATCAAAAAAAATTATTTCATAACTCGTAAATAAATGTAGATTTTAAAATCCGTCAACGCCATTAATTCTCTGTCTATAAAGAAAGTATTACTAGTTTTTTCTAACTTAATAAACAACTACAGGATATAGACATTTTTCAAAATATAGAAATATCGATCTTTTGGCTGTAACTCGAAAACAGAAGACGATAGCCGTTTCTAGTTTTCACCAATTAGTTTATCTCCAAAAAACTGAGACCGAGACACCGACATCCACTTTCTCTATCTCTTATGGTTACCGAGATACCCTATGCAAACGTCAAATTCGTTCCACCCTGTACGTTATTATAATAACTTTGTATGTCGATACTTAGTATAATATTCTGACATTCTCAATTTAGACGTTTTGTTTTTTGATTGTTGGTTTACTAACGTGGACATACGTTTATTTGTATTGAGTTATACCATTGTTATACCCAATCTTATATGATTTTAACTTTATCTGTACCTCTAATGTTACGCTGAGGTGCAACCATCACCAAAAACAATAACTACTAATTTTTATGCTCAGACCAAACAAAGTTCTATTATTTTTCTCAATTTCTTTACAGTATCGATTTTACTTCATATGCTTGTTTGTTCATCTCTGCATAATATAACTGCATTTCTACATGACACATCGGCAGCAGGGTTTCATATATTCGATAGCGTATGTAGAATTTTACGTAAATTGACTGGTTTAGGTGATAAAAAATAATCCAGAGTGTGTTATACAAAAGCATCAAGTACAATGGAATAGTTAAGAAATTAAACCCCGCATTGACTTTACGCACATAAAAAAACTATTGCTGTTCAATTATGTAAGATTCATTTAAAAAACCTGAGACAGCAATAAAAACCCACATTTTTGAGGCACGCCGCGCGTGGTTGTCAAAAATTGGTTGATTAAAAAAGACAAAGTGCGTAAACAAGTAGCGAAAGATCAAACAAGTAAATGGTCATGTGACAACGTTAGGAGATGCAAACGTATCTGCAATTAAAGCACTTAGATATATTGTGTTTTAGAAACGAAGAAGAACCCGAAAAGACACTTGGAGCGTTACGAGGATTTTAGGTTTTAATTTTAATGTAGTAGACTTTAAAGAATTAACGAAAATGTACAAGATATAAAAATCCATTTAAAGTTAATTTTTATTTAATAGCGTCATTATTTATACGTTAATTGCTAGATTGTTACGTTGTAACTTTTATTTTTAAAATTTACGAAGTAAACTGTAACTAAAATATTTGGCTTTACCCCTGTACATAACTAAGACTACGCCTTTTAGTGCATTTTCTAGTAACTTTACTTTTGTTACCGTGACTTGCAAGAAAATAGCGGTCTTCGCGCCTAGAAATCCCTTCTTATAGAGTTTTTCCTACCTTGTGTAGCAACAGTGTGCACGCAATATCGCACAATTACCTTATCTTTATCTTAAAAGACCCAAATTATTGATTTGGTAAGTGTATCTTATTGTTTTATCCTTTAACTAATTAAGTTATTCGTTTTAGGGTCTTTCTACGTTCCTTTGTTGTCTTTATCTTCTTATATTATCGTCATTTCCTTTGTCTGGAATTGCCTTATCCTTGTTCAAGGACGTACCGCCTTGTTGCTAAGAAAATACCTTCATATTATCTTACCTAGAAATAATCATTATACCTATTCGTTACCTGTATATCACCTTTGCAAAAATTAAGGGATATAATTTTGTCGAATATATGTGGCGAAGATTTTCGATCACTCGATTTCGATTACCTACACCCAAAATTTTATGGAACTGTTTTGGAGATTCAATGTTCAAGGAGGTCATTGCTACCTACATCACCGATAACTGCATCGAAGATAAATATAATTACCTTTTTTGTCTACCTACTGTAAGTACGTTATATTTTGTTTTTAAAGTTTTCGTTTAAATCTTAATGATACGTGTACCATATTTAAATGGTTACTCACTTTATAATAAATTGTTACAATGAATGTGCAGGAACTGGTACCAATTTCTAAATCAAATTTTGTTTTGAAATATCTATTTAACACGTATTGCGAATTTATGGAAACTATTTGTTTGACTTATTCATTTTATTTAACCGTTTATGCTTTACTCAATAAAATTTGTCCGATTCATATTTTTCTATTTGAATTTATCTATTATCGCAGGCTCTTTTAGTTTTTTAGCCTAAAAAAAAACTATGGCATCCCTAAATTACATCACTATTGAGATAAGAAAATGACCAATTATAAAGGAAAATTTGTCCGATTATTTGTTGCCTTATTCTCAGTCGGTTTCATTAAAAAAAATTTGGAAACTAATATCTCAGAGTGTAAAACAAGAACCCGGTCGTTACACTTATTTTGGCATCCCTTGTGGGGAATTTCAATTAAATAACTTGTGTGTGAATGAAACCTTTGGATTAGAATACCTTATCTTATCGACGTGTATTGTTGGTTGCCTCCGCCTAACAATTACACAATATCTAAAAATTATCTCATTTATCTTTATCGAATGTAACTTTAGAGTAAGTTTATCTATTGTTTACGTGTATCTTATTATTACCTAAAATGTCTCTAGTATTGTCTTTGTTATCTGAAGAAATTTCTTATGAAATTTCAATTCGTGGTAAACGCCGTTACCCACACAAGACCAACGTCGTCGCCAGCTACGTTCTCTTTTGCAGTACGAAAACCCTGACCAACCGGTTAAATTTGTAACTACCTATCCCTTTGACGAAGATGTCAATGGAATTCAGTCTACATTGGACGACCTGAATCCAAAAATTTTTGCTTTCTCTAATACCTCTAGCGCTGTTGAAGCCAAACGTTATCAACACCGTTTATCTCATGTTTCTTCTCGTATATCTAGATTAATTCCTGGTGATGATGATGACAAAAAGTTATTGTTGACAAATTATCTACCTTACTAACTGACCTTGAAGGTGAATTCTTCTTAAGACAAGACGAAATAAATGACGTTACCTCATCTTTAGATGCTACCTCTATCTCGACTGTGCCTCAACCTGTCTCACATACTTACAGTACCCCTGTTTGTAAGTGGAATTTAAAATTTTCTGGCAATACTACAAATAGTACTTGCAATTTAATTCAATTTTTCGAAAATGTGCACGAATTACGAGTAGCTCGTAAAATATCTATATCTGAACTTTTCAATTCTGCCGTTGACCTTTTTCAAGATCAAGCCCTTATCTGGTACCGATCGATCAGACATACAGTTTCTGATTGGAGTGCTTTAGAGTCTCTTCTAAAAGACACTTTTCTACCTTCTTCCTATGATGACGATCTCTTATCCGAAATTAAGCAACGCACACAGGTGAAAATGAAAGTGTCGCTATCTATGTCGCAGTTATGCAAGGTTTGTTTAAACGTTTATCTACTACTCTCTCTACCTCAGAACAATTAAAAATCGTTAAAAGAAATTTACATCCATATTTCATACCTCATTTAGCTTTGCATAATTTCACTTCCTTCCCTTCACTTATCGAAGTTTGTAAAAATTGGAAGATAGCCGACTTCAAGTCAAGAAATACCACCCTCCACCCTCTCGAAAAGTTAATTCACTTTTAGCTCCTGACTTTGCCTATACCGATGATGTGTCTATACCTAAACAAAATGTTTCTTCTAGTACCTGTCAATTATCTGCTAGATCTAGCAACATTGTTTCTTCTCTTATCTGTTGGAATTGTCGCAATAGTGGACATTCTTATAATGAATGTACTCGCCCTAGACAAATTTTCTGTTATGGTTGTGGTACACCCAATACCTTTAAAACGAAATGTATCTCTTGTAACCCAAATAATGCCGTGGTTTCAAAAACGAGTCCAACACACAGAGGGACGCAGTGTGTTCAAGCTCGACAAGCCATCCCAACCAAACAAAAATTTCGAAAGCCCCTGCAAGGAAATAAAATTATCTAACCCTAATGTATCTAGAAACGAATGGAAAAGTTGGTTAAAATTTGTTTCTGAATTTTGTCGCAAATTACCTGAAGTTCCTAAATTGTTTCCTTTATTTGTATCTATGCCTAATGACAACCGTCCATACATTCGTTTCAAAACCAACGGTTCTGAACATGTCGCTCTTCTTGATACCGGTGCGAATATATCTGTTGTGGGATCAAATGCCCTGAAGTTGTTGAATGAATCTTCTCTTGTGCCTACCGATTCCACTGTACTTATCTCTACCGCTGATGGAAGTCCACAACCCGTCTCTGGTATTGTTGAAATTTCTATTACTATCTGTAACATTACCAAATTGGTAAAGTTTTATGTCGTGCCTTCTATAACTGTTAACTTTATTTTTGGTATAGATTTTTGTGGTCTATTTAATATTTCTATGGATTTTCCTGCCTCATCCTTTAACGTACCTACTAACATATCTATTTGTAGTGTCAATAAAATCAAAGATTTATCTGGTGAAACTTCTCTGAATGTTCAAAAACTGGAAAGTATCATCAAAGATTTTAGTTCTCTCACTAACGACAAACACCTATCTGCTACTCACTTATCTTCTCATCATATCGACACTGGTAATACTAGACCCATTAAACAACGTCAGTATCCTCTTTCTCCGGCTTTTCAAGCTTATCTTAATGACGAAATTGATCGTTTACTCAAACTTGGTGTTATCGAAAAATCCAATAGTCCTTGGAATTCTCCCGTTTTACTTGTCAAAAGAAAGACAATACCTATCGCATGTGTTTTGATGGTCGAAAGTTGAATGAAGTAACTGTTCGTGACTCATATCCCTTACCTAGAATTAACTGTATCTTAAACAAACTACGTGATAGTCAGTTTTTGTCTTCTATCGATCTTAAGCAAGCTTTCTTCCAGATTCCCTTAGATAAAGAATCTCGCCCAAAAACTGCCTTTACTATCTATGGCAGAGGTCTCTTCCAATTCAAACGAATGCCTTTTGGTTTATGCAATAGTGCACAATCGATGCAACGTCTCATGGACACAGTGTTAGGTCCTGAACTCGAGCCTTATGTTTTCGTCTACCTTGATGACATCATCATATCTACCTCAAATTTTGAAGAACATTTAGAAATTTTAAAAAAAGTTTTTCTTCGTCTTCGGAAAGCTAACCTTACCGTAAATTTTGATAAGTGTCATTTTGTTCGTGATTCCCTTACTTTTCTTGGTTTTGTCGTTGACAAAGATGGTCTTCGCACAGATCCTAATAAAGTTAAATCTATCTTAGATTCTTCTATTCCTAAAAACACTACCGAAGTTCGTAGACTCATGGGTTTACTACAATATTATCGTCGTTTTATTAAAGATTTCTCTACTATCAGCGCTCCCATTAACTCTCTTCTTCATGATAAAATTAAAGGACAACCTATCGTCTGGTCTTCAGAAGCAGATCAAGCCTTCTCTACCTTAAAGAATCAATTAACTACCGCTCCTGTTTTAGCCAGTCCCGATTTCTCTAAACGTTTCTTTATTCAAACCGATGCCTCTGATGTTGGTTTAGGTGCTATCTTATTTCAGGAAGAAAATGGTTTTGAACACCCTATCGCCTATGCTAGCCGTACCTTATCTAAAAGTGAAAGAAAATACACTGTCACTGAGAAAGAATGTCTTGGAATCCTGTTCGGTGTGGAAAATTTTCGTGGTTATGTCGAAGGTACTAAATTTACTATTATTACCGACCATGCTTCTCTTCTCTGGTTGATCAAGTTAAAAGATCCTATAAACCGTTTAGCTCGCTGGTGTGTTCGTCTATCTCAGTTCGATTTCGAAATTAAACACAGAAAAGGTTCCGCTAACATTCCTGCTGATTATCTTTCTCGTTCCTTAAGTCTCTTACAAACTTCCGAATTAATTCCTGATGAATGGTATACTACCATGTTGAAAAATGTTTCTTCCAACCCTACCGTCTACCCTGACTTTACTGTAGTAAATGACATTCTCTATAAACATGTGAAACCAAATCATGATATTGTATCTAATCTCTCTGACTGGAAAATAGTCGTACCTACCGATAACAGACAAAAATATTGTCTGAATTTCATGATGAAACTACATCTGCACATTTAGGTCTCTACAAAACGATGTCTGAAATTACCGAATATTAATGTTGGCCAAAGTTTCTATGTTCCGTCGAAGATTCCGTATCTAATTGACTTATTTGTGGCGCTAAAACGGCTCCTAATGTTGCTTGAGTTGAACTTATGCAGAAATACAAGAACGTAAGTTTTCCTTTTTAAATAATTTCGTTAGACTTTATGGAATCCTTCCAATACTCTATTATTGGTACTATTAGTTATTACTAACTGGTTCACTAAATTTGTGTTTGTAAAATTACCTCCTGCTGTTCTAAAATTACTAGAATAAAGTGTTTTCACTGTCTTTGGCATACCTTAAATTTTATTGTGTGACAATGCACAAAATTTTGAAGCCAACCAATTGTCTAAGATAAAGTGTCAATACAATGTTAATGCCTAGAATAGTGCTCGCCATTTATGTCAAGTCAACCTTACCAAACGTACAAATCGTACAATTCTTACCTCTATCTTGTCTATCTTACTTTGGTCAAAGACAATTATTGTATTTGTGATGAAAATATCTTTCAAATTTCTCAGGCAATTAATCTATCTAAATATACAGTTACAAAATCATCTTCCTCTTTTCAAGTGTTTGCTGGAACCATACCTGTTGATGAAACCTTCTATAGTCCTGCATCTAAAACCTTAGGATAATTTTATGTATAATATCGAACGAAAGCAATGGGAAGAAGATATCTCCAAACTCCTGATCTTTTAAAGATGTCCGTGTTCGTTTAAAGAAAGCGTACGATTCCTGTGTGCAAAGATATAATCTGAGGAAACGCTCTTCTACGTATAATGTTGATGATTTAGTCTGGAAAAGAATTATGCTCTTTCAGACGCTAGTAAGTTTTTCGCTGCAAAACTTGCTCCCAAATATGTTCTCTGCAATGTTGTTAAAGTTCTATCTAAACTCGTGTATGAACTTGCCGATCTATCTGGAAATAATCTTGGCAAGTGGCATATCAAAGACCTGAAATCTTACACCGGAGAAAAGTAAATTAGATTTATTTAATCTTAAGTCTAGTTTTAATCCTATTATTTTTTTGACTTGCTGAGTTGTTGGTGTGTGTATGTATGGGATACGAATGTTGTATGTATGAACTCATCATGTCTTAGGTTCAGTACATCTCTGGCCTTGGCGGACTAGGTGAACTCCTTTGCTAGTTAAGTTGTGGAATTTTGCTACACATGGATCCCGTGAAGTGTGGATGCACCCTCTCCTTTTTCTATGCTATATAGGTTTGTGTCGAATCCTACCATTGACCTTATGATGATATTTTTTTTTGTATATTTCTAGTTTTAAGTATTCAAGATTGTTGTGGTTGTCTGGTAAGGTGTGCTTGTGATAAGCAAAAATGCCATCTTCATTGTGGTATTCGCTACATCATTTAAGTGTCGAGCTTGACTTAACCATCTTCAATTCTCACCAATTATGACTTACTGTTTTGTGACATTTTGATTTGACTATATTAGTCAGAAATGATTTTCTTTCAAATTATCTATATCTTCTTATCTGACTGTGAATTCAACAGTGGATAAATCAATTTCCTTGTAGTGATTATCTTATCTTATCTTGATTACCTGCGTTGTTGCTGCCCGCGTTGTTGCTATATGCGTCGTTGCTAGTTGTTAGTATTTGAATACAACTTCTTCTGTCTAGTTCAATCTGATATTGGGCCCCCTTACCTTAGTTATTTTTTTGCGGTCGAAGAGAGTGTGTTACGTTGTAACTTTTATTTTTAAAATTTACGAAGTAAACTGTAACTAAAATATTTGGCTTTACCCTGTACATAACTAAGACTACGCCTTTTAGTGCATTTTCTAGTAACTTTACTTTTGTTACCGTGACTTGCAAGAAAATAGCGGTCTTCGCGCCTAGAAATCCCTTCTTATAGAGTTTTTCCTACCTTGTGTAGCAACAGTGTGCACGCAATATCGCACAATTACCTTATCTTTATCTTAAAAGACCCAAATTATTGATTTGGTAAGTGTATCTTATTGTTTTATCCTTTAACTAATTAAGTTATTCGTTTTAGGGTCTTTCTACGTTCCTTTGTTGTCTTTATCTTCTTATATTATCGTCATTTCCTTTGTCTGGAATTGCCTTATCCTTGTTCAAGGACGTACCGCCTTGTTGCTGAGAAAATACCTTCATATTATCTTACCTAGAAATAATCATTATACCTATTCGTTACCTGTATATCACCTTTGCAAAATTAAGGGATATAATTTTGTCGAATATATGTGGCGAAGATTTTCGATCACTCGATTTCGATTACCTACACCCAAAATTTTATGGAACTGTTTTGAGATTCAATGTTCAAGGAGGTCATTGCTACCTACATCACCGATAACTGCATCGAAGATAAATATAATTACCTTTTTTTGTCTACCTACTGTAAGTACGTTATATTTTGTTTTTAAAGTTTTCGTTTAAATCTTAATGATACGTGTACCATATTTAAATGCTTACTCACTTTATAATAAATTGTTACAATGAATGTGCAGGAACTGGTACCAATTTCTAAATCAAATTTTGTTTTGAAATATCTATTTAACACGTATTGCGAATTTATGGAAACTATTTGTTTGACTTATTCATTTTATTTAACCGTTTATGCTTTACTCAATAAAATTTGTCCGATTCATATTTTTCTATTTGAATTTATCTATTATCGCAGGCTCTTTTAGTTTTTTTAGCCTAAAGAAAAACTATGGCATCCCTAAATTACATCACTATTGAGATAAGAAAATGACCAATTATAAAGGAAAATTTGTCCGATTATTTGTTGCCTTATTCTCAGTCGGTTTCATTAAAAAAAATTTGGAAACTAATATCTCAGAGTGTAAAACAAGAACCCGGTCGTTACAAGATAGCAATTGATGGTTCGTTTATATTTTCTTTTGCCAATTTTTTCATGTTGTGTTGACTTTCTTTGTTATTAAAACTACTGTAATTCGTTTGCTTGTATATTTACACTATTTTACATTTACCTCAACTACATTTATTAATTTCACCTTAGAATTTAATATGCGCTACATGTTTTTTAACCGGCACTCTAGACGGACTATTATTGAATGCGCGGTAAAACAGGGTAAGCAGTTTCACCCTTGATTTGCAAAAGATGTCTTTAGTTTTCTTAACATGCCGCCCGCCTTGAAATCTATGATTTTAATAACTTTACAATAATCATGATAATAATACAATGTTTTACTAATCAACTATTACTTGCAACTTATAAAATGCCTTATAAACTAGATTCTCGTACGGATAAGAATACAACATATTAACTCATTAATATTAATATTGATAATTTGCTACTAGACCATTAACATTAATTGTGTTCTAATGGTAGCACGCACAGTTTGTTTATAGCACGCTTAACGTAATGGCCATTTGGCAAGCGTACCATAGCAGTTCGGATAATATCGTTAGGAGACGTATACACTTCACTCACTCTACCTACTAACCACTGCAAAGGTGGCAGGTTTGGTTCTTTTAACAACACCAAAGAATTCACTTGAATAAGGTTGGGTAGATTTTTAAACCATTTAGTTCTTTTTTGTAGTTCAGGAACAACTTCCAAGCTCCAACGGTTCCAGAAACAACGCATCAAGTGTTGAAGACGTTGGTATACAGGGTGTTTCCTAAGTAATCTAAAATATTATATGAGGCGTTTCGTTACTCAATTTTAAGACGAAAAGTTCATATAAACATGTGTGATAAGTCTTGTCGTTAATGAGATACAGGGTGTTAAATTGTTTATAATAAATCAGCTCTAATTGTATTTGAAATTAATTTTTCCTGGTGACGATACTGGTTTTCGAAAACATGCTTATTCTAATTGGCCTTTGGAATAACGTGGTTCATGCATGATGAAGCTCCTCCACATTTTTCAGTGATTGTTCGCGAGTTTTTAAATAACGTTTTTCCAGACCATTGGATCGAACGAGGATCTCCACACCCGTGGCCCCCTAGATCACCGGGACATAATCCTCTGGATTTTTGTGTGTGGGGATATTTAAAATCGCTCATTTACACAACCCCGATATTAAACGTACAAGATCTTCAAAATCGTATCATACAAGGCTGTAATGTTATTCGTAACAATCCTGGTATCTTCGAACGTATTCGGCAATCAATTAGACATCGAGCAGATGCTTGCATTTTAGCTGCAGGTGGACATTTTGAACACATGCTCTGAAATATACTATTTTTCCTTTATGTTTAACACATGTTGTTGCTTTTAATAAAATAATAAACACCCTGTATCTCATTAACGACAAGACTTATCACACATGTTTATATGAACTTTTCGTCTTAAAATTGAGTGACAGAAGCACCCATATAATATTTTAGATTACTTAGGAAACACCCTGTATATTTAAACAATTTTGCGTTAAGTAGTCTAATTGGAGGATTTGGCAGGGAGCATAATGGTCTTCCGATTAAGAAATGACCCGGAGTTAAGGGATTGAAATCATTAGGGTCGTTAAAAACAGGTGAAAGAGGTCGAGAGTTTTTAAACAGCTTCTATCTGTATGAGTAAAGTACTGAAATCTTCGTAATTAAGTGAAGTGTTGCCTAGCACTCTTTTAAAGTGTATCTTAACGAACTTAACAGCACTCTCCCACAATCCACCTTGATGAGGTGCTCTAGGTACAATAAATTTCCAATCAATTTGTTCATTAACAAAATAATTTGAAATAATATCCTTACTTTCGTTTAGAAACTTATGCATATTTTTATTTCTTTGTCGGCACCTACAAAATTGGTTGCACTATCCGATATAATACAAAGAGGTTTACCTCTACGAATGCTAAACCGTCTCAGAACCGCTATAAATGCATCCGTTGTCAATGATGTTACTAACTCTAAATGTAACGCTTTGGTTGTTAAACATACAAAGATACAAATGTAGGATTTTATTAATTTAGCGTTTCTAAGTTTTCTATCCCTAATATTTACAGGACCGGCATAGTCTAGACCAACGTAGGCAAAAGTTGGAGAACCGTGTTGCAAACGTTTTTTGGGAAGATCACCCATCATGGGGTTGTATGAAACTGGGTTGCTCTGAAAACATTTAATGCAAGTACGAGTGATTGACTTCACTGTATTCCTTGCAGAAAGGGGCCAGTATTGTCCTCTTACGACGGCAAGCAATTGTTGTGGGCGGCAGTGTAAAAGTTGTTCGTGATATCTTGGTTAATAAATGATTTTTGGCAAGACCATAGGATACTTTTTCTGAAAACTATAATTTCAACATCAAAAATTTTCATTTGACATAACTTTATTAAAGCATTTAAGGAAGCTTGGAATTTCATTGTTTTTAAATTTCCAACCGTTCTCAATTGTTTTAGAACCTTGCAGTTTTTATAAATCGAAACATCCATGAGACAACACGTTTCAGTTTTGTGAAACTTAAAAACCTTTAAAATAGGTCCGATCCTTTTGTTACCACGAAGCTTGAAACCACAGCGGAAGAATTTTGATTTCTAAGGCGTCAGATTTGAATGTCAGCCGCTTAGGCCATGACTCTTGAAGAGATTGTAAACATTTTAGACCGTGTCACCACAACAAATTTGTAATTAAATAAACCACAGATGATCCACGCGATATAAGGTCTGCTGGGTTATCCTTTGAGGAATGTAATTCCAAGAAGATGTAGAAGTCATTTCTTGGATTAAAGCAATTCTGTTGCTCACGAACAGTTTGTACTTATTTGGGGCTAAATTTAGCCAACCTAGAACAATGATAGAATCGGTCTAAAGGTATGTTTTGTCAATTTTAATAGTTACCGAAAGCTTTACCTTTTCCATTAATTGAGCTAAAAGAACAACACAACACAACTCCAGCCGAGGAATAGTTATGGTGCGTAAAGGAGAAACTCGAGATTTTGAACATAATAGTTGTACAGAACAGTTTCCGTGAATGTCGATGCATCGCAAATATATGCAACAACCGTAAGCGGAAAAGCTGCTGTTACAGAACCCATGTAATTCAATTGTATTATAGTTGTAGGAGACAGCGCATCTCGGAATTTGGAGAGTATTTAAATAAGGTAACTCAGATTTGAGACGAGTCCACTCAGTGTTTAAATTTTCAGGTATACTCTCATCCCAGGAGAGTTTCAATTGCCATAGTTGTAGGATAAGTAATTTCCCCACAACTATGATCGGTGAAAGAAGACCTAAGGGATCAAATAGCTCATATAACATTGAGATGATTGTTCGTTTCGAATTATGTTTAGTATTGGAATTCATGGAAAAATTGTAACCAATCGTATCATCTAAAGCGTTCCAGGTGACACCTAACGCTTTAGAGTTTTCTCTAGATCCTAGGTATCGTGTGCAAAGAAGAGTTTGACTTGGAATCGGTGCCTAAAACATTCGCATTGTTTGATAAGAATTTGCAAAGAGGAAAGCCAGCACTAAACAAAATTGTAGATATATTGTTCTTGATTTGGATCACCTCCTCGAGAGAGAAAAATCAGACTTTAAAATTGTTGCTGCTTTTTGGATACTGTTCAAGGTACGAGTTGGATAAGTGTTAGACATTTTGTTGCCAGATAACTCGCACTGGCTGTACCATAAGTTATTGTTTGTAACTTGTAGGCCTTTATGGGTAACGTTGGATTTTGAAATCGTCGAAATTCAGGTCGGACAAGTATTTGGCGGTACATCTTTTCGATGTCAGCTGTGAAAGCAATTTTATGTTGTCTAAAGCGCAAAAGAATACAAAATAAATCGTTCTGAAGCACCGGCTCGACTATTTGGGTATCATTTATAGAAATGTTAGAGCTTGATTTTGCACTCCCATCGAAGACCACTCGAAGTTTGGTTTGATTTTATTTCCGCATGGAGAGGTAAATAGAATGATGGAATGGCCGATAAAATACCGATCTATCTATTGTTTGAATGATACAATTACCATTAGATCATTCGTCCGAAACTTCGATCATGTGCCCTAGGGTAGCATAGTCTCGCATAAATTTGATATAGTCCTCTCGTAAATGAAGTGACTGTAACAATCTTTTTTTAATTTTAAGAAACGTTCCATAGCCTGATCTTTAGAGTAGCTTAATGCTTTAATATTGGAGCGGAAAGGAATTGACACAATGAAACGACCATTAAGATTTCTAGAAAGTTGTGCGAGAGAAATGTTCTTCACAAAATCTCTGGTCAGTTGAAAGAAATGACAATGAGTTTTTGGTAGCACTTCATCTACTTTCCACAAACTTTGGATAAGCGCATCTGAATCATTTACTTCGTGAGAATGATCTACAGTTAGATTTAAGTTGATTGTTTTTGTAGAATTTGGATTGTATGCGCTTGCAATCACCCAACCCAGGAGCGTTTTTTGTAGAGTAGGTTTACAATTTCCCAGTGATAATTGCCCTATGCACATTAAATTGTAAAATGACTGGCACCTATTAACAAATCAACAGCTGCGGATCTGTTAAAATCATCGTCAGCTAATCTGATGTTAGCAGAGATTTCTAGAACCGATTTGTCAAATGAATGTAACGGTAAATTTTCAGATATCCTTTTAATAGTGAGACATTGTAATTTAGTATGGAAATTATTCTAAAAGACGCTAAGTTAACATTGACAATAGAATTGGAATTTGCGGAACAAGAACTAATACCTAAGATTTGCGTTCTAGTATTACGACTTTGCAACTGTAATTTATCAGCCAACTCGTCAGTGATGAGGTTACAATGACTGCCACTATCTAAAAGTACTCGAGCTTTGTGCCAATCGCCGTTCCGACCATGCACTTTTACTATAGCAGTTGAAAGTAAAACCTAATTCACAAAACTGTTAAAACATGAATAAGAGACCGCTGATGTAGTTGCTTGAGAATCAGAATGTTCTGAAGAAGTAATAGGGTTGTTCTGTTTGCTGGTGGCGATTGTAGATTCTGAATTTTGTCTGCCTTTTATGGCACATGCGACAATTAAATTTTGAAATGCAACGCTTATAATTAGAATGCCTCAAACAATTTCTGCATAGCTTGAGTTCGTTTGCAGTATTATTGCGATTCTTGCTGGAAGAAGACAAAAATGTGGGACAATCCGTTATATGAGTTTGCACATTGCACAAAATATTTTGCTGGTTGTAGCCACAAGTGGCTGTTGGACGTAGTTAGAATTATTGTTATATTTAACTTTAGGAAATGCTGGCCTTAGGTTAGAAGAATGTATCGATCTCCTCTAGTATTTGACATTGTCGATTTAGAAAATTGTATATTTCGTCTAGTGTAGGTATACGCCGAGATGTGTCTTCGGTAAATTTAGTTTTTGTAGAGGAGTCCAATTTGGACATTACCAAGTGATATATAAATGATGAACAATGGTCTATTAGAATAGATAAATTTTTAACGCTCTTGTATGTTTGACAAGATCGTCATATAGTTTGCGAAGATCGCTTGAATTCCGTTTGTTTATGGCTTTAATATTGAAAATACCTTTAATATGACTTAACGTAATTAATTTTGGATTGTCGTACCTCTCTTTAATTATATCCATAGCAGTTTGGACATTTTCTGCAGAAGGCTGGATATTAGAAATTGCTTGTGCAGCTACTCCGCCTAGACTATCTTTAAGGTACTGAATTTTTCAATTTCCGACAAAGTTTGATTATTATGAATAAGCGAAACAAATGTTTCCAGATGTGACTTGAATTGAACCAAATTCCCGTCATAAGTAGGGAGAGTAATTTGGGACAACTTGGCGTTGTTGCCACTTGAAACAGAAGAATTGGAAGATAGATCCGAATTTGTTTCCGGGACATTATTATTAATATCCGTTCGATTATTCTCTAGGATAATTGTAGCGCGTGAGAGGAGTTCAACTTGGAAATTTTGAAATTGGTTAGCCGTCATTAAACCGGATGCATTCATACCGATTTCCGCAACCTCTAACTGTATTAAAACATCGTATTTGTCGGTTAAATTTTTTAACCTTTGTACATATAACTGTAATTTAAGAAGTACGGGTTTATCTATAACACCTTCCGAAATCGTGTTGATGTATTCTTCTAAGTTTTCCAATTTAGATATTATAGACCGCCCGCTGGCAAGTAAACGCTGCACTTCCTTGTTTTTAGTCATTTAAGCCGAAGACAGAGTTTACCAAAGAAGAGCAATAAAACACTACCATAAAGAAAATGAACGCACTGTTGCAAATATGTAAACAAGGAAATTGTTTCCACTGCGGAATTCGTGTATATAGATTCAACAATGACCCCGTTAAGAATAAAGGCATTTTAGTTCTTAATGCACAAAAAATAAAACTTATCAAAGTCTAGTGAACCAAAAATGTAGGTGCGATTCCCGTTGTACCAAAGAACGCCGTTTTCGTTACAATTGCTGCATTACTTGACACTGGTAGCAAAATCAGTAATTATAATGAAACAAGAAGTTTATGAACTGTATTTTTCGAATGATCAACTCTCAACAGACACAACTACCTTACGTGGATTAGGAGCAAATAAGATGCAAATATTAAGGTCCGTTTATAAAAAACATTAAAATGATAGTGAATCTTTTAATATAATATTTCGTACAATGTCAAAACAGCATTCTACCTTTCAGATGATGCTCGGAAGTAATTTGCTACAACAAGCTGATGGGCCAATAGAAGAAAATGGAATAATAGGAACCAAAAGGATATAGAGAAATTTTTCATTTCATTGCTCTAGATAAGCAAAATATACAAGAAACCGTTGATATTAGTCACATAAAAAATAAGGAATACAGTAGTAAAGCGAAAAAGTTAATTGAAGAGCATAAACCACAAAAGATTAAAACCACAAATATACAAATCAAAATTTTAATAAAAAGAAGACTCTGTATATACCAGAGTCCCCGAAGATTATCCCGCCACCAAAAACAAAAGTCTACAAACAGATCAGTGAATAGTTGCAAGAACGAATTATCATAGAAAGTTTGTCAGGCTTTGCCAGCCCCGTGGAATTGATAAAAAGTAAGGCGGAACAACTAGATCGTGTTGTAATTACCGTCAACTGAATACAAGTACTATCAAAGATTGATTTCCTCTGCCATTAATAGAGTATTGTAGGTATTAGATTGTTTAGAAAAAGCTAAGTGTTTTCAATGATAGATTTAAAACAACCTTCATATTCCAAGTGTAATGCATGCCACTATTAAATCAGATAGCTTTAAGTGAATCTTTATATCTTTTCTGTTAATTCTTTGTAGTCTACATTAAAATTAAAATCTGAAATCTTTGTAACGCCCCACTTGCCTTTTCGGGTTTTCCTTTGTTTCTAAAACAGATTAAACACAGTGGTCCAATGAAAAGTTTGCACCTAGCTTTTCACTTTTTTTTTGTAATTGAACGCAAAAAAGCTTAAACACGTTGATTTTGCTTTTAAAGGGGACACATTTTAAACATATATTTCTACCAGCGCCCTTAACGCCCTAGTGGGGGTGAGTAACAACCCTAAAATTTTAAATAGAAAAAAAAGTCTAATGATATATCATTTGAAAGGGCACAAAATTGTCTTTCTAATGATACCTTATTTGTTGAATTTTGCTAAAACAGTTAATGTGAAAACGGCTTTAAAAACACTTATAACTTTTAAAAACACGAGAGGTCAAAAAACTGACACTGCCAAAAATGTTTATTTCTTTATCGGCGTAAGATTCTTTTTGAATTTTAAAAATTGGTCCAAAAATAAGCGAGTTGTGGTCAAATTACGGCTCAATTTGTTTGAAATTCTGTTGACTATTTTTAACATTTTTTTTAACATCGAAGATGTCCTTGTTCAAAAAAAATCTAAATCGAAAAATAAAGACACATCTTTCGTAAACTCGAAACTTTTTTCGAAACGAAAATATCGCCAGCCGTTTTAATGCGAGACGGATTTGAAAAAAGGTCGATTTTTGCATCGAGTCTGTTCCTAGCAACGTGAACAGAGAACCGAGGTGATAAGAAACATAGAAGTTAAGATTCACATAAAACTTACAGCCAAATTGGAAGTTATTAAATTTATTTAATACGTTATTATATAATTGACTATGATTTACTACCAAGTTTATTAAAACGCGCATGTGCAAAAATATATAAAATGTTGATAACAATTTATATTATACGGCAAAAATTGCCACAAAATGGGACCAAAATTATCGCACTGCAGTAAATTGATTTTGGTGATGGTGTAGCTCCAGCGTGAAGTTGTTGGATGACTCCATTTCGGCTTCAGCACAAAATTTGTATTATACGGAAAAAAATGACACAAAATGGACACAAAATTAGGCACTACAGTAATTTGATTGTGGTGATAAAAAGAAAGAAATAAAAATTGAGACAAAGCGGTTTCTTAGAACCTTTATTCTTATAACGGACTATAATGGCACAGAAAAATAATCTACAGGATGGATTGATATCTAGTTAGCCTAAACCAGTTCCTTGCATAAACAAAATATTTTTTTTAATAATAATAAAGCTTTATTGCCTGTCAGATCACATAATGATGTATAGACATTGTCACAAAAGGATGTATACAAAATAATAATTAACAATAATTATAAGATTAATTTAAGAAATCAGATTTTTAAATTCTGCAATA
Source organism: Abscondita cerata (assembly GCA_030710515.1). NCBI lineage: Eukaryota > Metazoa > Arthropoda > Insecta > Coleoptera > Lampyridae > Abscondita > Abscondita cerata. The sequence continues at coordinate 129,649 of JALBCR010003807.1, read as the reverse complement.
GAGTAGCAGGAATTGTACATTAAAATTTTAAATATTTTTTTATATTTTATACAGTCAAGAGTTTTAATATTAGGTGGCAAGAGGTTGTACAATTGTATCGATTGATACATAAAACTATTATGAAATAATTCTGTTCGATGTTGGGGCAATACAAGTGCTTCAGATTTTTTAAGCCAAGTGTCATATCTTTTGTTATGATCGTAAACTATTTTTAAGGAATTACAATTTTGTTTAGCATAAAGTAGACATTGCATTATAAAGATAGAAAGGGAAAGGAAGAATATTCAATTTTTTAAATAACGGCCTGCATGAGGCTGTCTGTGGTTCTTTAAGGATACACCTTACTATCCTTTTTGCAACATAAAAACTCGTTTTGCATCACTTGAGTGGCTCCAACACAGGACTCCATATTGAATATGAGATTGTACATAACCAAAATATATTAATCTAAGAACTTCAACAGATACAAAGTTTCTTAGCCTAATTATAAGATAACACGTTTTGGTAATATTCTTTATAACGTTATCACAATGTGACGTAAATGTAAGTTTTTTTATCGAATATTATTCCCAAAAATTTGGTAGTAGCGTTGGCTATAGAATCTATTTCACTACTAGGATAATGTGATAATGTGTGATGTATGATAACTGTTTTTCCATATTAAGTACTAAGTCATTTTCTTTAGCCCAAGAATCTACAGCTATTAATGCTGCAAATGACATTTTTGAAACTATCTCCTGAAACTACGCAAGACACATCATCTGCGTATTGTATTATCTCAACTGGTACTTTGGTACATAAGTCATTTATATATATAATAAATAATATGGGCCCCAATATGCTCCCTTGTGGTACACCTCTTGTTAGATGTTTGGTATTTGAAATTGCTCCATTCCAGGAAACACATTGAGACCTATTTGTCACATAGCTTTGGATCAATTAAGTGGAGTGCCTCGAACTCCGTATTTGTCCAATTTATTAAACATAATGTTATGGTGCACAGTGTCAAAGGCTTTTGAAAAGTCAAAATTAATGCTGACCACTTTTTCTTTTGTTCAATACATGACATTATATTTTGAAAAAGCTTTATTAATGCGTTTGTAGTAGACAATTTTTTACGAAAACCAAATTGATTTTTATTAATTATGTTAAATTTATTTATGATAAAACGGAAATTGGACGATAGTTTACTATAAGGTCTTTGTCGTTCTTATTATGCAGTGCTACAATTTTTGGCACTTTTAATGCAGTAGGAAATCTACCTTCTGTAAAAGATGCGTTTATTATTTTACAGGGCGGGGTAGAAATTATTTCCACGACATTTTTTAGGATACTGCAAAGTACGCCATCCATACTTCACGCTTTCTTTTTGCTAACGGATTGTAGTATTTGAGATACTTCAATCACAGATAGGGGACCAAGAAACATGGAATGTTGACTAAATGTCGGAAGATCACAAATGTTTAGTTCTTCCGGTAGTCCAGGTTTGCTTATTTCATTAATGAAGTAGTCATTAAATACATTTGAAATTACACTGTTGTTGGTGTGTTTGTTACCATCTAAGTCGATTATTTTTGAGGGTGGTATATATTGATTATTATCAATTATTTTAATAACATTCCATGCAGCAGCTTTTACCTTGTTTTCGGCGTTACCAATTAATTGATTGTTGTATGATGTTAGCAAATCTAATGTTACGCATATGTATTTTTTTAATATACTGTACCATGTTTTAAGGTTTGCGTTATTGCAGTGCCTTAATTGGAAATGTAAGTCTTTTAGATACAATCCTTCTTGTATTAATTCTGGTGTTATCCAAGTCCGATGTTTGTATTTACTTGTACACGTAGAAATTTTAACTAATGGAAAAGCTTGATTAAAGTGAAATTCAAAAGTATTAAAAAATTATTAAACATTTTATCAACATTGTTATCACACATTAAAACATCATCCCATGCTTCCGTTAATAAAGAATTTCGGAAAGTAAGTTTATTGGCTAAACTGTATTTACGACTATACTTCTTTTCGTACAATTTTCCATTATTTGTATTTAGTTCGATAAATCTAATATCAATTGAAACAGCTGCATGATCGCTGAGGCCAGGTTCAATGGTGTTTATAAACAAAGAATTTTTATTGATATTAGAAAATATCAAGTCTATCTGTGTCGACGACTTGTATGTACAACGAGTATTATCTTTTAACTGTGAATGAAAACCATAAGATTTCATAAGATCAAGAAAATTCTTTGAATTTGTAGTGTCGGATTTACAATCAATATTAAAGTTCGCCACTAATAACAACATTGGCGTAGTTTATAATCATAGTTAAAAGACGTTCAAATTCATTTATAAACAAATTATAGTCAGCCTGTGGAGGCCTATAGACTAAGATTATGATAAATTCAACACTTTTTAAGGAAACCGTTCTAAAACAGTATTCGTAACTATGAGAAGTTAGTGTAAACTTATTGCATAACGGCAGTGCATAATTATCTAAGGACTTTAATAAATAAATGGCGACACCTCCTCCACGTCTAGTTTTTCTTGAATGCGAAGAAATTAGATAGTAATTTTCTGGTGTATAGCAATTGACTTCTTCATCCAATAACCAATGTTCAGTTATGAGTAAGACATCAGGGTAATATTCATTTGAACGTAAATAAACATTAAACGATTCAATTTTATTTTTAAGACTGTGCACGTTATAAAGAAATAGATTAACGTACATATTTAACACATCTCTTGTATAGGTTTCTTCTTGGTGTTTTTCAAGTGGAGATAGTGTAAAAAATTGTTTACACATGCATATTTAGGCCACATTTCTGGATTTTTGAAATCATCTATTTGATCTATTGGAACGGAAACTTTAAATGATGAATATTCATCCGGTCTTCTGGACTTCAGTTGAGAACATTTGGCTTCGATAAATCCTTTTTAACAAGATATCCATTTAAATTATCCACGGTAGTCATTGGGTTTAATTTATTTACACAAAATCGACATACTTTATAGCTTCACTTATCTCGCACTCAGTATTAGTGAAGCTACCGTATATACTACGATTGCGAGAACTGCGAACCTTCCTTTGGTTTTTTTTGAACTTGCCATTCATTTTCATTGGTTATATTTTGTAATTTGTCACTCTCATTTATTGTTGCAGTTTGAACTAATTTTGTATTCATACTTTTTTAAAGAGTTTATGTTTTTATTTAAATCTACTGAATTAATTGAGGGATCCATCTTTTGGCCATTTATAAACAGATTTTCTGTTGTATGTTTAGTATTAGCGACAACTTCACTATAACTATTAGTGTTTAAATGTTTAAAGGTAGATGTCTGTTTGAGGACATTTTTCTTTTCCAAACTTGATTTGTTAACATATTTTAGATTACAGTTTTCTTTAAGAAGAAGGCCTTCTAGATATTGAATTTTATCACAAAGCAATTCATTTTATCTTCTAGTGTTAATATTAATTTGTTTAAAAATAATGTTATTTTCTCTCAGAAGTTTGTTTTCTAATTCAATATTTTTGAAATCACATACCGCATTAGTGCCAGATGTAGAATCCGTTTTATATAAAACACGATCCTGTTGTGATTCATCTATTGTAGTAGACAAGATAAGACATTTATGTCTACGTTTATTTTCAAAACAACCTTTATGGTATTTTCCATTGCATAGGCGACACACAGTAGGATTAGCCACTGACACAGCACACCCGCAACATTTTACATGTTCTTTAGACTCCAGAATCATGGAGCACCTTGAAGATGCGTCTTCTTCATCATCCGCCTTCTTATTGCGTTACCATAGCAACGAACAATAACTTATTAGAAGTGTCAGTGTAAAGTTTGACGTCAAAAAGTAAACCAGAGTCACGCAATAAATTAAATGAAAAAGATGTCCACCGAAATTGTGAAAATCGAAAAATTGGAGTATCGAGCCATCATCAAGTACCTGTATTTAAAAGGGTTAAGAGGTAAGCAGATTTACGAAGATATGCTTAATACCCTTGGTGATCAATGTCCTTCGTATGCGACCGTCAAAAATTGGAATGCAAGCTTCAAAAGAGGTAAATTTTCCATTGAAGATGATGACCAATCGGGAAGGCCAGTTTCTGTGTCAGTCCCCAAAAATATCGATGCAGTTCATGACATGAATACGGATATCTGAAGCACTGAATATTTCATACGAACGAGTTCATCATATGGTTCACGTCAATTTGGACATGAGAAAAATTACTGCAAAATGGATCCCCAAATGTTTGAATGTTGACCAAAAGCGTGCAAGGGTAGAAGCATCGCGTTCGATCTGTGCTCGATTTAAAAACGATGTAGACTTCTTAAACCGAATTGTTACTATGGATGAGACTTGGGTACATTTCTACGATCCAGAAACAAAGCAACAATCGATGGAATGGCGACACTCTGGTTCTCCAAGACCTAAGAAGTTTCGTGTCCAAAATCTGCTGGAAAAGTTCTTGCTTCAGTTTTTGGGATTGCCATGGAGTAATCATGATTGATTTTTGGATAAGGGTAGAACAATAACTGGAGATTACTATTCGACATTATTGACCACTCTACGGGAAAATATTAAAGAGAAAAGACGCGAAAGCTATCCAAAGGTGTTTTGTTTTTGCAGGACAACGCCCCTGCACACAAATCTCATGTTGCCATGCAAAAATTCGTGATTTAGGGTTTGAATTACTAGAACACCCCCTTATTCACCCGATTTGGCTCCGTCCGACTATCACCTCTTTCCTCAACTAAAAAAAGTTTAAAAGGTCGTACATTTTCTTCCAACAAGGAGGTAATAGAAGCTGTGGAGGTCTGGTTTGCAGAGCAAGAAGAAACATTTTTTTGAAGGTCTAGAGACGTTGCAGGTTCGCTGTAATAAATGTATCCAATTAAGAGGAGAATATGTTGAGTAATAAAATATTTTGACATTGAAATTTTGTTTGGTTCTATAGTAGGCTAAGAATTTTTCAATATATCCTCGTATACAAAAACATCACTCCGGGAATGGCCGATTGTGGCGGAGAAACCCAATATTTGAATAAAAATCGTACGCACTTGTAAGTGTAATTATGTTCAATTTATTTTAATACTTGTTTGTGTTTAAAACAGTACATTGATGTATTACAAACGTTTAAACGACAAACACGTTGTCGTATTCTTTATTATCTATTACAAGGGTGTTCACCCTTGTGTCCGATTTCCATTAAAGTTTTTATTATGTCTGTACACCAGGATGAGAAATGTTTTAGTCTTAAAATTTGCTAAATTTTAAAACACAAAAAATAAACGACAAACACAAAACAGCATAAAAGAATTATTAAAATTACACATTTGTAATTATTATAAATAAATAGACACTTTTTTTATTATTTTCGATGTGTTTATTGAAATTCCTTAAAAAGAAAGAATGTGCCGCTTGAAGAAATCGTATACTCTCGTACAAAATCTAAACAGCCGCTCAATTCATATTGTCAATAAAAGTTTCTGTATAGATTATTTTTCTGTGATAATGGGTATGACCTCCTTGATTATCAAAACATTTTGAAAACGTCTACCCATTGACGCTATTAAAAGAATTTTCAACATCTAAGTTCAGGGATGATGTTGGGTCAATTTTTTAATAATGTGTGTTGTTGTAACAGTCGACCTTGTTTTGCTCTTTAACTTAAAGACCTTAAAGAAAAAGTGTTGGAACGGTTTCGTTTCAAATTTTATAAGCTTTGAAGGGCATACGTTTTAGGATCACATACTTTACAGATATTTGAAAGAAATATTTTTCGCCAAACTTCTTCCTCTCCACAAGCAGTTTAGCAAATCTCAGATCGATGACAAATTTTGACGCAATTTTATTATAATGATACCCACTGTATATAGCAATTGAGCCTTGAAGAAGTAGTTTGGGTTGAGTTTAAAGAATAAACACAAGCTCTTACGTTTAGGGAGCTATTCTGTAAACTGTAACTTTTTGACATCTTATCTACATAAGTGTTGACAAATGCTTTTAAGTAATCAAGTGTATAAATTTGATTTTTAACGATTATTAGACACCTTAAAGCCCATTGTTAGATTAGCTGGTAGCAAGTTTAAAGAACTTTCAATTTATCATATATCTAATATAATAAAAATGAATGTGTGTTTGTTTGTTTGTCCGCGAACTCCTCCTAAACTGTTACACACTTCTTTAGGTTGATCCAGAATAGGTCACACGAACGTTTGATTTTCGCGATTGCTCTCGCGAAAAACCGCGAAACTTCCCACTTTTTAGCCGTTTTTTGTCGCACAGTGGGTGTGCATGTTTCTGAAGAGGTCGAAATGTATGGAGCGAAGATAGCCAAAAGATGTACCTTTCAACAAAAAAAAAATTTGCGATTGGACGCAGGGCCAGATTTAGATTTTATACGCTCCTAGGCCCGTAGGTTTTGCCGCCCCTCTTCATACCAGCATGAAGGAGGGAGAATTTAGACCTCAGAAAGGTCTTTCTGAAGGTAATTTTATTTTATTTTAATTTATTGTTAAGTAAAATCCATTAAATAAATTTAAATATTGAAAGAATCAACTGTTTCTAAATTTGGGTATATAAACTATAAATAAATAGTCCAACGGATGTTACAATAAGTTTAAACGATTTAATACTCATTATACACTTGCACATATATATGTATAGAACATCATACAACCTACGACTATACATAATGAATTATTCTAATTAAGCTGATATTAATATTCAAAACTAAAATTTTCTCGTAATAAATCATAAAATTATACGAAATTGGTTTTAAAAATCAATAAGAATAAAAGGAGGACTTTTTTATAACTGATGTGAGACAATTTTCCTTCAAAGTCAATTTATAAAACCTTCCTTCTTGCTTTTTTTCGAGCAAATGTGTCTATGATGTCATCATAAGACACCTCTTGAGTCAGCCTACTCTCGATGTTGAGTAGGGCTAACGATGTCAATCTATCATGGCTGGTTGAAGCTCTTAAATAGTTTTTCACACGACGAAGGGTAGAGAAGGATCTTTCTCCTGTACAGTTTGTTGCTGGTGCACTAAGGACCATTCTTAAGACAATGTCAATGTTTGGGTAGATTTCAACTGCATCGAAATGACGTAAAACCTTGATTATGTCCGTTAAAGTCATGCTGTTTTTTTTCTTTGGGAGTATTTTGCACCAAAAAGGTTTCAAATGTAAACACTCGTCAACAAAAACTGGCTCTAGATCTTCGGGGTACAATCTCAATAATTCTCCTGCATGTTTGGTGATTTCTGTGGCTTCTAGTCCTTTAAGAACTTCAAAAAATCCAAACTTGTTGTATAGTTGAGTGTATTTATTTCCACGTCTTTTGAGTTCGGAATGTAAGCTATCTAATATGACATTGAAAGTGTTCACACGAAAGTTATCAGAACCTGTGAATTCAAATTCAGCATCAATGCTTTGTTCACTATAATAATCAAACTTGGTAGATATTTTCCTTTTGCGTCGGTTGTCTGCTGCATACTCCTTTCTGCCACATTTGTCTCTTGCTGCTTTTTCTAGGCTATCGAAGGTTTCTCTTAGTTCTTGAAGAAATCCACAAAGAGAATCATAGTAACTAATAATCTTTCCTAACTCTGTAGTTTCATGCTGCAGTTTTATGTTCACCTTGTTAAACCTTTCCAATATGGTACTCCAAAAAATTGACATAAATGTTGTCTCCATGGAGTTCAATTTTTCTCTCAAAGCATTGGCTTCATTCCTTGTTGATGGTTTCTCGTCAGAGTTAGTAGAAATTTCATTCAAACTTTCCAAAATACCTTCTGTGTTTTCACTTACAACTCAGCATGCGTCGTGACGAGCAGACCATCGAGTCCTAGAGAGACTTTGTAACTTAAGGGTACAGTTTTTCTGTAGGATAGCCCATCTGTGAGTTGAGGCACTAAAAAATTGAATAGGGACTGCAGCAATCCAAAAATGAAATAGCCTCTTTACATGATTTTGCTGCACAAGAACCAATTAAATTTAGGGAATGTGCTGAGCATGGCACATACTCCGCTAGAGGATTAAGTTCCTTGATACGAGCCTGAACACCGGTATACACGCCAGACATATTTGAAGCGTTGTCGTATGACTGTGCTCTGCAATTAGAAATGTCCAAATCAAGTTTTCCAAAGAGTTCTAGAACTAATGTGACAATTTCCTCAGCTTTATGGCTCACATTTGGCACAAAACAAATAAACCTTTCAATTGGAACGCCATCACTGGCAACATATCTGAGTACCAAGGTCAGTTGATCAACATGTGATATGTCCGGTGTAGAGTCTAATACTATACCAAAGTATTTGGCTTTTTAACTTCTTTTGTAATTGTGTTTGTAAGTTTGTCTGCCATAACAGCAATAAGTTCTTCATATATTGTCTTTGAAATATAAGATGTAGTACCGGAACCTTTATCACCATATTGCCTTAAATGTTCCGCCAATAATGGATTTCTAGTTCGAGAGCTTCAGTAAGCTGGCTGTCAACACAGCCTTTTAAACTACCTCTAAGTTTGGTTTCTCTAAGTTATCTTTATGATTAAAACTATTTTCATGTTCTGAAACTCGTCGATTAGCATTTTCCCAATCATTGTATCCGCTATGAAATGCGCCAGTCTTATCAGACTGTCCAAATAGCATACATGGAGCGCAAAAACACATCCTTTTGATGGTGAATAAACCAGCCATGTTCTGTTTTTGTTTCGCCATTTTGGAGTTTTTTGAAAAATAAGCTCTTGGACAGACAACTAACTTTGTCAGGATATTGTCTTTTAGACTGATTAAAGTCTGAATCTGAATTTTGTACCACACCATTAGTAGTACATATATAATCTCGTAGTTCTTCATTTACATTCCACAAAGCCGGATCCGAATGAAACACAAAATCAGTTTCCCCACTTTTTAAAGGTATTTCACCTTCAGTTTGTTTTTCAAATGTAACCTGCTGCAAATCAGTTTCACAGATAGAAGAAACTGACGGTAAACTGTCATTGCTTTTTAGATTATTAACGGTCCCATTTACACAATCCGCATTTCGTGAAAAAAATGTTGTTATTTTAGGAACCTGCTTTATAATTTTTTCATTTCTTTCGTCTTTGTCTTCGCGCTTTTTCTAAACTGTGCCCCACTAAGTTTTAGTTTATGACTCATTGTAGACACACACGGTATTATTACAAACACGGAAACTCGGAAACACGTTAACAAATGTTAATAAACTCAGGTCTTAGCACAATAAAATTAAAAACATTGCAACACTACGCAACTACGCATTTCAATCCTGTTGCTTGTTGCAGTTGTTGCATTTAAATAAGTAATAAAGTTCATAGCTCGGCAAGTTCGACTCAGCCCGAGCGCAATCGTTACGTCATACGGTTGAAGCTGCTTTGCATTCCGGCTTTCTATAACGTACGGCTTCGTTTATAGTCTGAAAATTTTCTGAAAACATTGCGTATTAATTTTGCGCCTTTTAGCATGGCGCGCCCATAGACCGGGGCCTGTAGGGCCTATTGGTAAATCCAGCACTGATTGGACGCATACTTTCGGAGATATGATTTTTTGGCGTAGCGAAGGCGCCGGGACAGCTAGTTTTATATAAAATCAGTACTGAGATGAGTCAAGACTTTGAGGACATTACGTTGAAAGCAAAATCAATTTCAACACCTCATCTAAGGTGTGAAGTTGAAACCCGCGTATGATTTCAATAAAGTATGTTGTTTTAACATGCTCGATTACCAAATAATATTAAAATTTAGGAAAAAAACCGACCCCCATCTATTTTCAAATTGTTTAAGCTCCTCTTTGATACCACATAAAAAATTTAGCAAGGGTCGGATCGTTGGGGACTTTGACACAGTGTATATATTAGTAATCAGCCTTGTGATGTATAAAGTAAATGTTATATAACGTCTTAAAATCCAGCCGTATGGAATTTGTCCGAATGCTAATTCCACTGGGCTATAAAGGACCCAAGACACCTGAGATGTAGTAAGAAATGTAATTAAAAGTCTCATTGTTAAATAATTTAAATATTTTTTTAAATAAAGGCCTAACCATCGCAATATGTCTATATAGAATGAATTGCCACAACGGGATGGAGGTTTATAGCAAAACAGTAAAAGTTTTTAAGTTGATAAATTTTTACATTTTAAAAATTATTTTAAAATTCCCAGTATGTCCCAAAAAGTGTGGTTCATCAAAGTTTAATTTTTTCTGTTTCGTTGTAACTTGTAATATGTTTACCGGAGACGATCTATTTATCTTTCTTATCGGACTGTGAATTCAACAGTGGATAAGTTGAATTTTTTTTAGAGTGACAGTTCAAAGGTCGAGACTACTCTTCAAGCATAGTGAGTGGTTACCATATCTTGACTTGCCTTTGTCGCTATCTTGCTTTTGTTATCTATTACAATTATTCTTTTGATTGTGAATTCGATTATCTTTTGTCTAGTTCTTGTGTTGAGCTGTCCCTCTTTTTTTTTGCGGTCGAAGAGAGTGTGTTACGTAGTAACTTTTATTTTATCTTTTATTACTTTTCTTATTACATTAAACAATTTTAATGTACATGTTTTGTAGTGACACTGTATATATTTATCTTTGATTCACTCGTATATGTTTTCTGTATTTATTTATATCTATGGAATGCATAGTATTCAATTTTGTCTAAGTTACTCAAACCCAAGAATTTTCGTTGCAAGGACTTCCTGTTGTAAATCGAAAGACGCCATATTAGTGATTCTCACAGTGAACGTGATACGCCTTCGGTGTATTTATCTTCATTAAAAAACCAAAAATTTATTTTTAATAAGCTCGTTTTTGTTAATACTTTCCTTATGTAATTGTGTTATTTTGTTCTAGGGTCTTTACTCTTTAGTTTTTTTCCGTCTTTTATTTTTTATCGTTTACCTTTATCTTAGGTTTTTATCTTACCGTCTTGCCTTTTGCGAATTAACTACATTCCGTATTGTCTATTGTGACAGAAATAAAACTGTCACTGCTTTTACTTATATCACTCATGCAGGATTTTGAGGATGTAACCGAATATTTTTATTAAAAACCAATTAATTTATTTATCCAGAAGGCACAATCAAGTCAATGAACGGACCAAACTTCGCCGCCTTCTATAATTTTCGCTATTACAACATTCCTTTTTTTTTCTACGTTTAAATATTAATACTGTAAGTATTACCTAAATTGTTTTAAAGTTTTCTTTAAATAACGTAAATGCGTGTAATCTTTTATTTAACTATAAAAATAATTCAATTAAAATTTGACGTGTACCGACTTGTAAAGGAAGTGGATCCAATTCTTATTTAAAATTTATGCTTAAAATATTTAGTTTTATAATTCACGTATTTGTTCTCATGAAAAACTATTTACTATTCATTTATAATTGAACCCATTAACTTTTTATTATGTATTAAATTTTGTTCCTTAATTATGTGTGTTTTGAAATTATCTATTTATCTTTGGTATTTTTTACATTCTGGCCAAAAAATTAAAACGTAATGGCACCCCTAAACAACATCTATTCAATAGACAATAGAGAGTCGACCAATTATTAGGTAAGAATTTGTCCGATGTTTTACATCTTATTTTGGTAAGTCGCATTATTTAAAAAAATGAGAAATGTTACATTCTTATCGGACACCATGGTATTTTATTACGTTTTTTGATTGCCCGTTAAAATAAGATTTTTTTGCTGTATTCATAAGAAGAACCTATAATTGGGAAACTAAAACATTACGTAAAAAATTAATTGCCTTTATTGTAACAAACACTATATAAATCAAACAAAAATTGAAAAACTGAATTATAAACTACATATACCATTGTAAACACGTTAAAAAAAAATAAAAAGAAACATCACTTACACTACATAATAAAGAATAAGACAAATGAAAACGCTTGCATATTTTACATAAAAACATATTGTTAGTTTCTAATTAATTTTGGTGTGCCATTGACATTTCTATTCTATTTTATTCAAGAAATTGTACAAAATTAGTAAAAAAATGAAAAAGTACAAATGCTTAAGAGTAAAAATTGAATTTTTATAACTGGTTGAACACTAAAGCATTCATTAACGACAGTTAGTAACATAAGTTATCACCTTGTCACGTTTGTGCATAATTAAATTATTATTTCTCAATCGATTTCAAATAACTTTATCATAAATTTTAAGAACCGTTTATCACTGTGTCATTACAACGATTTTACAAAGCATTAAAACATTTTATATTTAACCTAAGTAAATGCAAAATTATATTTATTAATCTTACACAACGTAGTAATTCATATCTGAATGTAAAGATCTTATTATCTTATCGTTTTTAATTTTATTTAGAAATTCAAATTTAACCAAAAACGCAGTATCGCTGAATATGACCCCATTCCTCTTTGAACGTTACTTTGACACAAAAAATCACGATTGGCCACAAATTTACACTTTATTTGTGGGTAATTATTATTTATTTAAAAATTTAATATTTTTAATGTTTTTTACATTTTTTAATTTTAGCTAGCCTTAGCGGTTTCACGTGTTCGGCTTTAATGATCTGGCCTTCGCCTACAATACCAATATTGTTATCTAATGCATCACACATAAGTAATGTCACATTTGAAGAAACTTCGTATTTTACAGTTATACCACCCATATTCACCTTAATTGCAGCTCCCTGTGTGTCGTACTTACTTGACATCATTGGAAGAAAGAAAGTGATTATGCTAGCTATTATACCACATATAGTGGCTTGGTTATTAGTTGCGTTTTTAGATAGTCTGTTATTTTTATATTTGTCCCGAATAATTTATGGGATATCCGATTCAATATTATTTTGTGTACCAACATATGTTGAGAAATATCTACACCCTAAAGTAAGAGGTCTTGGGGAAATCTTATGCCCATCGGATTATTTTTTTCTGGTTTTGTGGTAAACGTTGTGGGATCTTTCAATGATATCAAAACAACCGCATTAATACTTGTAGTTGTTCCAATAGTGCATGCAATTTTAATGACAGTAACGCCCGAGTCGCCATATTATTTAGTAATGAAAGGTAAAATAAGTGAAGCGGAAAAATCTCTAAAATGGCTAAGATGGAATAAAAATGTACAAGAAGAATTTGCTATCCTTTGCCACGATGTATCACGACAACAATCAGAAAAGGGTAGAATGAAAGATGTTTGGGTAATTCCAACAAATAGAAGAGCAGTGTTAATCATCTTGATAATGCGTGTTGCTCAACAGCTTAGTGGACTTATTGCTTTCTTTACTTATACTCATTATATTTTTGCTGCAGCTGGAGGACATTTATCTGCATCATCTTCTGCTATAATATATACACTTTTTTTGTTTGTGTTATCAGTTATTTGTTCATTTACTGTTGATATATTTGGACGAAGGCCTTCTATGATGTTTTCTACTATTGGATGTACCATTGCATTATTTATAGAAGCAGCATATTTTTATTTCTTGGAACAAACTCAGTTAAATATAACCGATTTTAATTGGGTACCCCTAGCGGGTTTGCTGTTGTTTACTGTGTTGTGTATACCGGGCTTAGGAATTTTGCCGACCTTAATGCTTGGAGAGTTGCTTTCCTCTAGTATTAAGAGCAAAGGTGCTGGACTACACATTATAGTATATTCACTATTATCACTTTCTGTACCAAAACTTTTTCAGTTTCTTTCTGTTCATTACGGTATGTATGTTTCATTTCTACTGTTTGGCATTTGTACATCATTTTCAATATTATTTTCTTATTTTTATATCCCGGAAACAAAACTAAAGACGTTAGAAGAAATTCAGCAGATGTTAAAGACAAAGTCGGTAATATAAGTAACCAGCGAAGCTTAGTACAATAGTCATCATTGCATACCTTTTCAATATATTGTAATCTGTATTATTATCATACGACGCATACATTTTGTAATAGCGTTTAGACGCCAATAAAACTCTGTAATAGAAGTAATAAAAATGGTACATTTGACTTTTGATACCATTATAGTGAAAAGTAGATTTTGGAAAATTTCGCAGTGTACTAAAGTCGATGAAGGTAATTCATCTAAAATATTTCCGGATAAAAAAATTAAATCAATTAAAACCATGGCTCGATCAGCACAGTTTTTTTAAAATACGCCGAACTTCTTTATTATAGAGATGGAATAGTTATCCCACCCAATGGGGTGCCCCAGAAGATTAGTATAAACCTATACAGTGTGCTGTATTGTGGATTGATTCGTCTTGGCAAAGCATTTGCTTCAAGGTTTAACCACTAAAACTTAAACATGCAAACCCTGAGAGACTTTATTATTCATATGTAGAAACTAATTAATTAAGCGTGCGTCAGATCGAAAAATGTTTAAAGACTTTTTGTCTTAGAAGTCTATTACTTATTTACCCTTTTCTGCGCTTATTAGATATGCACCCGATACATGCACAAGTTTTGATTATATAATTTTTAATCCGACCAACATTTACCTGAGGTATGTATGCCATCAGTTGAGTTTTATTTAATTTTAAGGCGGTATGACACGATGCTAAATTTATGCAAAAATTTACTAATCTTTTGGGTTAAATTTTTAATAAAATTTTGTTCGCCGTATGCAACGTATTTTAAAATTCTCTGTCAACTTTTCGAATTAACATGCGCAGGTGTAATAGTTGTCACCGTAATTAAATTTTTGTTTATGCATGAGTCGCGTTAGCGTCTGTATGAAGTAGCATCCTTTTTTGTATGTAAGTCATTGTAAGTTTTGTAAAAGTAGAATTGAAATAAAAGTTGTTTTTGTAGATTTTGACAAGTGTCAGATTTCTCGTCTTTTTTGATCGGAAGTTTTCAGTAGGAATATTTTAAGTAGTAGGGAAAGTATTTTGGTTAAAAATACCATGCCCTCATAATAGCAGGGATAATATTTTTAAGATGATTTAGTTACAAAGTTGGTTACATTTATAAACTAAGAAAATATAAACATACTTAACCTAAAAATTTATTATATTTGACAGATTTGATAATGAGTGATGATAATGATGAAGATTTATACTGGACAGCAGCGGCATTACTACTGACGAGTACAAATACGTTGTTAAAAGAAATAAAGAAAACGAAGTATGTGGCCCAAAAAACTGGTTGCAAACGTGGTCAGCATACAACTGCACTACATATGCTGAATAATTAACTCCTTGCTAAAGATTCGGCTTTTTACAGAATTTTGTTACGTTTAGATAATCCAGCATTTAAATTAGTGTTACAAAACAATATAGAATATAATACTGTTATGCGCAACAGAATGTGTAACGGATGAGGTTTAAAAGTAACGACGGCTCTAGAGGAACAAACAAAAAAACAAAAAGAAATACGGATCAATGTAGCGCACTAGGTTCGTGGAGAATAAATTATTTATAATAGATAGAGCAGCAGCTTCCGGTTTCGTCGGAGAGTGGCCCCACTTGCTGGGTAAAAAAATAAAACCGACCAACAGGAGATTAACAGGTTTTACTTAAAGCCTAATACGCTAGTTCAAACACAACAATTAGAGAAAAACAGACAATTTAATAAAACAACAAACAAATCTTATAGTAATAGGTAAATGTGACAGAAAGAGAGACTGTCGGATGTATTCACGTACGTTAACAGTAGCCTTGCTTAATAATAACTAATTTATACAAATAATGTACCGGATTTACGGGTAAGCTTTAGTCACACCAAATGTAATGTTAATGTTCCAATTGAGGATTGGCTAATAGAAATACTCGGTGTACATATATCACTTACACACGGCGATTTATCTGGTCGAACATGCAACGACACTGACTTAAATTAACATTAAAAGGGGTAAGTACCTCCCGCAAACCCAAAGGGCTTTTGTTTTGCGTCAACCGCTCTAATTAAAGCGCACGAGCCCGTATTGAGCAGGTTATAAACGTTCGGTTGTGGAGAGTACCACCGAATAAGGTTTTACTTAAGAACTAAAAATCACAGTCGTTTCATGTCGTATGTACGTAAGCTTCACACGCATTAACAATAAATAAGTTACTTAAATGATAACCCCAGATTCCTCTTAAGGAAGGTGTGCGAAGAGAAAACAGAAGGCGTTAGGCTCCCTCGTTGAAGTTATGAAGCACAACTAATCCCTGTTAGACGTGGTAGCAACCGGTTTTTGCAGTTTGTCTAATGCAAAACCGTAGTGTGGTCTTTTATTGACAAAGAAGGTCTTAATCAACCACTCCAACACCCCCAGGAGTTATCCACACATAACACGCAGCGAAATCATAAGGTCAAGAAACGTGCTAAAAGGAATTCCACGTGACAGTTAAAATTGGTACAAACAGAAAAGGAAAACAATGTGTACTTACGGTGGATTTAGTCGGATATAAACTTAACCAATTTTTGTATTGGAAATCTTGTAACACACATAAATGAGTTGTGTAAATTTCAATTTAAGATGCACGCCAAAACCACCCGTGCAGCAAACGTAGAAAGAAGAAAATGTCCGCTTATCGTCTAGGAAACGAACTCGAATTTTATTTTCAACCAATCGATAATTAGCAAAATGCGCGTCAAATACGACTTTCGTCGTAACATATTAATCGCGACATACCTGTAACATATTGCTCTCGACACAAGTTTTTATATACAGAAAAATAAAACCGTAACAAATACCAACTAGAAATAGGTACTAATGCCCTTTATTACTTTGGTTAATCATACTTGAATGTTTTCTATTTGAAGTTGCAGGTACACTTTGATTTTTAGCCACCGGTAAAACTTTCAGGTCTTTAATGTATTCAACGCGGATTCATGAAAGTACTATATCCCGATTTATATCTGAAATACATATGTAGTGCAATTTATACAATTCTGAAGGATAAGTATTTACAGGTTAAACTTAACAATATAAAAATAAATAAGGTGTTTAATAAATTAACAATTACAATTACCAAATGCTGAAGAGAAATGGAAAAATATTGCTAATACATTATATGATTTGTGAAATTTTTCTAATTCTTTGAGGGGACACTAGATAGGAAACATGTTAAATTTAGAGCACCTATATCTGCTGGATCCTATTACCATTATTATAAAGGTTTGACCATAGTATAGTTTATTAGAATTTGACAGATGCTGAGTACAAGTTTACTTATGTCAATGTAGGAGTTAATGGAACAGTCAGCGATGGTGATGTATTTAGTGAATGTACATTAGCACAAAAACTAATGGATAATAGCTTTAATTTTCCACCATCGACACCATAACCTGGTAAATCTGTGAACATGCCGCATGTAGTAATGATCAATGATACATTTCCATTGAAGGTGAGAATTATGAAGTTATATTTACAAACAGGACTCACGCATTACCGCAGAATATACAATTATCGACTGTCTCGAGCTTGTCGAATGATTGAACATGCCTTTGGGATTATGAGCAATAGGTTTAGGATTTTATTAAATTCTATTAATTCATTCCTAGACAAAGTATATTTATACTTTCTTATAATGGACATCATTACAGCGTATACAGGACAACCAAATTGCTTTAAATAGATTAGAATCTATTACAGTAGAGCATAACAATATAAGGTCAACAAAGGCACGAAATATTCAAGAAGAAGTTAAGGATTTTTTTAACACAAATGATGGTCTCACATGGTAAAATTTACAAATTGAATACAATATTATGTAAATAATACTTTAATAATAATAGTATGTTATGTAAAGCATTTATTTATCCTTTTAATTAACTTCAAAAGTACATTAATTATTTGTTGTTTAACTTCGTTTGATATTTGATGTGGTAGCTGTCTCAACTTTGTTGCTACAAACTTCCCAAATATATCATATTCATCTCTTCAATTTTGAACATTGTCCATTTTCATTTTCATTTTCTCTAAAATATCAGACAGAAGTTTAATAGCCCCTGGGCGTTTTATTTTGCAAGTGTTCATTTTCAAAATTTTTTTTTAATGATTAATACTGAATGTTGGTTGATTAACACTGTTTTGCATTGTGGTTGTCATTTTACTATTCAAATTTGTTTTGTTACTGACTGAGCTAAGGCCAGCAACAGAAGATACACAAGATGAGTTGCTGTCCGAAGTTGGGCCAATAACAACAGTAGCTGACGTTGTATTAATAAATTGGTCATTTGTGTAAACTTCTGAATGCACCACAACTAACGATAAATCATCTTGGACCTAATAAACTGTCTCATCCTGCCCATCTTCAGTTATCTAATTTGACAGCAAAATAAATAAACTAGATTTCTTATAAAGTACTTTGCACTTACCTCTTCATGTAAGTGGCTAGTCATCGAAGCATATAAATGGCGGTATCTATTGCACTGTCGATAGATGCTCTAGGTGTAGTATTATAATGATCGTACATTTTGGTGACTTGATTATGATAAGACAGTTATCTTTACGTTACTCATCCCTGCTTATTCTCCTACTAGATCCCTCTCTATTGGTCTCCGCTCCACTCCTGATAGAATGGGTATAAATCCAACCGTTTCCGATCGTTTAAAACATTTAGAGTTATTTCTGCCTTTTTACTTCAAACCTGAAATATCAAGCCTGCTAAATAAAATAAAGCAACCGACCGCCTGTACCTGACATTCTTCTAATTTCTGTTTAAATACTATTAACCAACGCCTTAAATCTGAAACCGATACCTAATTAATTTACTCTAACCTTACTTCCTAAACGCACTAGTACTCACCTGCAATTCAATTCGTCGCGGACGAACGTGCGAATTTATTCTTTGCTGCGTTAATAGGCACTCTGGGCCTAGTAATTCAGTTTACCGTGTCTGGAAGCCTCTATCGCAGCCCTTTACCTGATTGCAGAGATTGCCATAAATGATGAATGCTAATAATTATATCATAACTTTTATTAGAAAAACAATAGAGACGTGCGGTTTTCGGCACTCTCTTCCAAATTTGATTGTAAACATCATAATAGTTTTAAAATAGTGCCGTTATATTTGAATTTTTTGAAAAAATCACAAAAATCTGTAATCATTTAAAATCTCGCCATTTAGTGACTTGTATTTGTAGTTAAATAATACTGGACATCAATTAAGCAATTCATTATCTTTCAAATGACACCAAGTTTATCAAAATCGGGCAACTATAGATAGAAAAATCTTGGGAACGAAAATGATGGAGAATTTTTCATAGATTAAGAAAATTTTGTTAGGTACCCATCGTTTTATTTGAATTTCAAAGAAAATTGAAGTTTTATTTTTGGTTTCTAATTCGCCCCTAGCGGTGAAAATTCGTAGCTAATAATATTTTTAATGAACTCGTAGGATCCGTTTTTGTTGGAAAGTTTTCAAATTCTAAAGCCACCGGTTTCCAATATAAACCCGGTGGCCAGTCTAATAGGACACCCGTTATACATAATTGCATATGTACGAAACTTAAAGAAAAATCTCTGAATTTAATTTTAGAGATTACAAACCGACATCAACAATAGATGTGGATGATATAGAATCGTTATATGAAATAGAAGTAGAGCCAGAAAATCCAAATCAATCCTCATCCAAATTGCATGGAAAAAGAATTATTAGCATTCATCATTTATGGCAATCTCTGCAATCTCTAAAACATTCTGGATTTGGTTGTGATTTTCACGACATGCAAATTACATCCGAAAAACGACGTGGTCTTTAAAGTACATTTTATGTTAAATGCAAAGTGTGTAATTTCGAAAGTTTTTTTACAACTACAGCCGAACAGGAAGTTAATATTAACGAAGCTGCAATATGTGGAGCATACGCCACCGGTATTGGTTACAGTCAGCTAACGGAGTTCCTGGCTTCGATTGATGTACCCAACATGTCGTCCTATACGTATTCAAAGGACGAAGAAAACGTACAAACAATATTTAAAGAAAATGTACTAGTTGATATGGTAGAAGCTGGAAAAAGAAGCTGCGTTAGCAATCAAAATCAGGGACGTTGGTGACGACGGTATACCAATGATCAATGTAATTTTGGATGGCGGTTGGTCTAAAAGATCATATAAAACCAATTATAATGCTGCATCTGGAGTTGCTTGTATTATTGGGGCGCGAACAAGAAAAGTATTATATGTAGGAGTAAAAAATAAGTTTTGCCGAGAGTGTCAAAAACAAATAAACACTACAAAAACCAAGGTAACATTAAAATACCATAAATGTTTTAAGAATTGGAACGGAACATCGACGGCAATGGAGTCTGCTATAATCGTAGAAGGTGTAAAAAACTCTATTAACATTCATGGTTTGAAATATTCAAAATTCATAGTTGATCGTGATAGTAGTGTGCCAAAAAAAATTCGTGACGCAAGACCTTATGGACCCTCTTTTTTTATTGAAAAAATAGAATGTAAAAATCATTTATTAAGAAATTTTTGTAATAGAATTAGAGAATTAGTCCGAACACCAAAGTTGAATCCAAAAATAAAATTTTTATTTCAAAACAATAATACAATATTACGTTTACGAACTGCGATTGTAAGTGCTGCTAAACATAGAATGACTAACAATTCACCACTGCATATTAAAATTGAAGATTTGAAAAAAGATAGTTTAAATGGCCCTAAGCATATCATGGGTTGTCATGATAATTGCTTAAATTGACATGGAGAATATGAATATTTTTGTAAAGGTCCTAAAGTAGGAGAAGAAAATGTTTACGAGACATTCCTTCAAAGCAACATCACTGAAGAATTTTCTGGAATATTGCACAGAATAGCTTACCATGCACCAAGTGTACTAATAGATAGCGACACAAATGCTGCAGAATGCTTTAACAGTCAAATTAATAAAATAGTAGGAAGCAAACGTATACATTTTAGTTTGAAAGGGAGCTATGAATACATATATTACGCTGCTGCATCAAACATTTTGTCCTATATACATTACAAAAATTAAATAGTGGCCAGGCAATAGGATTCTATACAAAATTTTTTTAAAAGCCTAAACCTTCCAAAAGAAATAAAACCAAATATTTCAAACGGGCAACAAAATTGGCGTCGACGACTCTGATTATGGTGTAGCTGCAGTTGAAGTTATCGATGATAAATGTGGTGAAGAGTACCAACATTTGCAAACAGTTTTTTTAAATAAATTATATGAAGCTGATATTGAAACTGTAGAAATAAAAACGAGAGGACAATCAGCAAATCCAGAATGGTTTCGCGAAAAATCAATGCGATTAACAGCTTGTTACTTCGGGAAAGTTTGCAAGATGAAATCAACAACATCAACATGTTCCACAGTAAAATCTATTTTGTACCAAAACAAAATTTATGCTAAATCGATTCAATATGGGATGGATTGATAGAAGCTGAAAACGCAATTATAGAAATTAAGTGTCCTTTTGGGGCGCGCGATGTAAACATACGCGACGGTATTGAGAAAAGTTAATTTCTTTTTGTATATAGATGCAAATAATCAAATTAAATTAAAAGAAAATCATTCGTATATGTATCAAATACAAGGTCAATTGCGGATAACTGAAAAAGAAATTTGTTATTTAGTAGTATTTACGGAAAAACAAATTATCTCGGTACTCATAAATAAAGACAATAATATTTGGCAAAAGATGTTTCCAAGACTTCAAAAATTTTATTTCTCCGCAATTTTACCGGAAATTATTGATACACGTGTTGGTCGAAACTTACCTCTTAGGGACATTTTTGTTAAAGATTTATGAGTTTTAATTGTTTAGGCCGTTTTTGTAAATATGTATCGAGTATTCAAATAAAAAAACTGGGCTGAGTAGGCTGTGGAATAAATCAATTCATTTCCACAGCCTACCCAAACTAAGTTTTTATTTGAACGCTCGTTATTCATAACTATTTATTTATTTTTCGCAATACCAACCGCAATACGATATTATTTATCCATTCGATGTTATTTACATACATTTATAAATTACTATTAATACTACAGCTTAAATAAAAATGATTAAAATCTATTATACAGAAAAGTTTAAATTATTGAAAAATTTTATATTACAATTGTAGTTAATGTTAAAATTAAATGTAATGTGCCAAATACTAAAACTTATTGTTTGCATTTATTTATTTTTGGTAGGTAATCGGATTATAAAGGTTTCTTACAGTTTACAAGGCCCTCCTGTGGCGAGAAACATGACAGTGATGTTTTAATAACTTTAAGTATGTTGGGTTGCCTGCAATTAACACTTTCACAGGTTGAGATTTTCGACGATTGTAAATATTTTCGGTGTTCAATTAAGAAATTTTTCATCATTTTACGTCTTCAAATTTGGCTTTATGCCATTTATGGACACATTGGGTTTTATTAATTCTAAATTTAAGATCGTGTTGTCTGAACAGCTTTTATTGTTGTTTAATAAATCTTTAAATACAATGCGTTTTTTTCGATATTTAGAAACTTTCAAGATTATGCCCGATTTACCAATTACCAATAAATATACTTTTAATATATAATTTTGCAAAGATTTTTGAGAATATTACTTATATTCAATTACATTCATCGGTGAGGCATATTATTATAGACAGGCAACATGGATTCATGAAAGGCAAATATACTTGCTTAACGCAGTATTTATCAAATTATTTAAATGGACGTGGACAAATTGATGTTGTGTACGTAGATATGTCCAAAGCATTTGAGAAGATTAAGGCGGCGCTACACGATGCTACGAACACCTTCTAACGTTGGACGATTGATAGTTGGAGGCATCGTGTGGCTGATACCCGCACGACTCAACATTTGATCAGCTTTTGTTTATTTTAACATTATTTTTAGTAATTGATGTTGTGACAGGTAGTTATTTTTTTTAAATTTACTTTTACATTATTAACATAGTGTGGATATTTAAGCAAATAGTTTTTAATCATTAAAACACAACAGATCATAACGTCCATCTTTAAATAAAGTATTTCAACTCGACCAACATTTGAAACAAATGTATTATAGTCCTTACGCTAAGTATCTTTCTGTATTTTTTAAGGTCCCCGAAATAACTTGGTGGTATATTATCATTTGAATCCTACAGAAGCAGATTCTTTTTGTTACCGATCCTAAAGTCACAGGTTTTTTTTGTGCGAGTTTTTTGGCTGTGCTTTACTAAAAACATACAGGTAGGTATTCGTCTATTTGGTAAAAATAATCAGAACATTTTCTATTACTCAAGAATTGAATATTAGTTACATAGTACACAATGAATAGCCTAGCCTGTCTAAAAAAATATAACTATCACCTCTCAAAGTTTCGTTTTTTATATTAATCTATACATCTTCATTTAGAAAATAGAAAAAACATACTTTTTTGTTTATTTTATTTTTAAACTAATTAGATTATGCAATATTTATTTATGGTCATAGGGATTGTTACACTGACTTGAAATGTTTTTCCGTGATGATACATCCAATACCTCAGAGCATTAAAGGTTTTAGAAGAATTATCTTTGCGTATAACTTGTACTAAATACTCTTCTGCACAGCGAACTGCATTATCAATTCCCTCTTCAGATGGATCTGGAAAAGATAAAAGCAAAGCATTCCAATATTTTCAAAAATATATATTCAACTTTATACCATGTGCAAAATTAAGAAGATGTTTATGTGGCTCGGCACGAAGGCCATTTCGTTTCGTTCCAATTTTGCTGGTATAGTCTGCTCCAGTTAGGTGATAAAGGCAGGAAGAACCGAACACAATTCTCTACCATGAAGTGCAGGCATAATGTGTAGCGGAAAATCTTTTTTCCTTGCTCCGGTACCTGCTCTAATCCAAAGTTCTAAACAAAGACACATTATATTGTTTTCAATTGTTAATTAACTTAGAATTAATATTACCTTGATTCCATTGGCTTCATATGTTCTTAAGTGTTATAATGTCATAACTGCTATATCAGTATCTGATGATAATACGTATATTTTGTTATGACCTTCATTTGCTGCATGCGCTATATGTAGCATTATTCGCGTACCTGCCTCTTCTATGCCATTAGTTTGTAATTTGTCTAGAGTTACAGAAGATGTTGATGACTGACACGACTCGGTACTTGTGGCACTACAAACCAGTTCAACCTCAGGTAAAATTGAGGACCGTTCTGAAAATGTATTTTCGAAGGAAACTTTGAAGCATCACTTTGTTTTCTGTGCAACTCCAAAATTTCTTTGCTTGAACTGGTAAAGGTCTTCATCCGCAATTTGATGAATTATAATGTAATCTTCGCCATATCTTCGTAACCTTTCTCCTGCTTTAGGCGACATTTCTAAATAGCTATCGAAAATAAAGTCAATTCTATTTACTTGTCCCTTTAAAGTTATGGCTATTACACTGCAAAATGCAGTGGCTAAGTCCTTAAAGTCTTCATATTTTTCCATTGTAACTTTCCAAAATCCTTAATTTAATTTCTAATTTGTATTAGTTTATGTATAACATTTCATGTCTTATATTAAATAAAAATTTTTTAGCCTTGATAAAGCTCTACGCATAGGGGGCGAAACGTCGGCGTTGACAACATATTGAGTTTGTTGTTTCATTCACCTCCACCTAGAAGGGCTCGAGAAGAGCAAACTGTATACAATTTCAAAATCCCATCATAACGTCTACCATAATACAAAATTTATCAGTGTTTGGTCATTGAGGATAATTACCATTTACAAGAATCTTTTTCAGTTCTTTAAAAAAGCTTGATTTCTTTGTTTCCTTTTTCAGGACACCTTCCTCTTGAAAAAGGTAATTATCATTGGTGAGCTCAAAGCTTAGTAATGACTCCATACTGTAATTTCGCAGTCTAGTTAAATCAATAATCCGCTGACACTGGTTATTTTGTTTTTGAGTGACTTTCGCTTGTTTTTTTGAAGCAGTTTGAGTAGTTTTAAAAGATGGAAGCTTAACTCTACTTATTGTGTTAGATATAGGTTTAGAACAATTTTCAAAACTCTCTTTTCGAAACTGCTCGTAGACTTAACAGCCGGTGTCAAAAATTTCTAAAAGGGCTTTCGTGTAGAAGTAGAAGTACATTCCTGCGTTACAATATTTTGCAATGGTTAACTACCTGTCATAAATGGATTCACAGAGATATATCGCAACATTTTTCTAAGTAAAATCTCGGTTCGGTCCATTTTCCTGTGTAATATTCGTGATGGTTTTTTATTCATAATTTTCATAAAGGTTGGTAACCGCTAAAAATTTCATGGTATATAATGCCTATAATGCCTGAAGCACTTTTTTGTTGACCAGTTGATTGTTTGTTCCAATGCTTGATCTGTACCAACTGAGGTAAATGATGTGTTGGATTGTTTGACAGTGAAGGATCCTTCTATAAATTTGTTGTAAACCTCTGGAGCGGTTTTCTAATATTAACATATCATGGAGGTAAATTGAAGACCAACGGGCATATTTTGTACGATCCATAACATGAAATATTGGTTGCACTTTTTCCACTGTTTTTAAATGTAACTTCCAGTCTCCACTACGATCAGCTCAAATTAAGTCTCGGGCAAGAGTTATTAATACTAGAACATTATTCCAATACCTAAAAAGTTCTGATTCTTTACATCTTCGTAGAATAAAACTTTGAAAGTCCGAAATAAGATTGTGAGTTTTGTTTGAAATGTTTATAAACAGATCGTGCCTCGGTAATATCTTTTCAGTGAACGTGTCTTGCAAAACCTGAAGGCTCACCATTTCTTGATCGTATTTTGACAAATCATGTTCTGTAAAAAATGATTCTAGCTACAACCTTTGCAATACCTCTGCCAGCATAAAAATCCTTTGATAGATCTTGCGTAGTTCGTGCCATTAAAAACTTGCTCCGTTGTACCAACACCATAAGCTTCCGTTTCAATAAAACGTTCTCTGCTCCACTACCTCGTAAATATTTTCCAATACATGCAAGGACCACCTTTATCATATGAAAGCTTCCAAGCACTAATGTTATATTTTCAAACTCTTTCTCGCGTAGGAGTTTTATATGTCTAGCAATTCGATACACTCCCTCGTCACAAAAAACCGGAAGATGTTTTGATTTAATTAAATTAGAATATCTTTAAAGTTACATAGGGCCGTGTAAACTGTTGAATAATCAGTAACTGGATACGGCAAAATTGGTAAGAATCCAACAATTTGTTTTATTCGACTATCTTCAGTTAATAATGAATTAAAAGTCGGCCAGGGGGGAATTTGCTGAAGTTCGTTTGAGTTGGTTTTTTGCTGAGAGATATTCATTCTACACAAATACCAAGCCATATCATCGGGTCGTATTTGAAAATACTCTTCTGAAAGTGCACTACTTATCGCATTTGAAGGATTTGTCGGGCTTAGAAGACATATTGGTCCAGACACTTTATAGAATTGCTTAATGCGTTGACACTGCAGTTCGTCGTGAAAAGATCGATTTGAATAGCATACATTCGTATCAGAAATTTTTGATTTTGTTTTAGTATTTTAGACTTTTCTTGAAACAATACCGCAACAGTATCATGAGTACCGTTTAATCCGGATTCTGTTGCTTCTTCGTGGCCAAAGTTGTCGAATGCAACCGTTGTAAACTTAGAGGGATTAAAGTGTGTTGGCAACGGTACGATACTTTTACATGTTTCAACAGTAAATGATGCCACACTAGTTCGACATCTCTATACTTCATCGTATGAAATACTCATTCCGGTACGATTCAAACTTTTAATTAATGCGCTACTTTTACAAACGCCGTGTACTACCAATCCTGTCATAACATGTAAAAAGTTCTTTTCTTCCACCATGCATAATAAATACATCATCTTATAGAGCGCCTTCCTTTTAAGAATTTTTGTTTTAAATATACCTTTTGTAGAATCTGATGTCTTTGGAATTGAACATGAATCGTCATCAGTATAAGAATCGATTTGAGTGTTTTCTTGAAATTTATTTTCGCTAAAACTAAATAATTCAGAAAAAATGTTAACAAGGGCGAAGGAATGTGTATATCATCCCATGCGAGCCTCAGATTATTTTCATCGCAGAATGTATGTTCTAAATCAAAAATTTACTTTAGAAAGCGAATCTTTTATGATTGTCGCGCTTTCTTTAATGACATTTTTGGATCTTAGTACTTCGACAACTTCGTCAAGTGAAACAGTTGAATGAAGAAAAAGTGTGGGTTTATTAGCTTCTACAGAAACAGAGAACCTTATTTCGTTTCCAAATGTAGTATCGACATTTTTAACTGACATTTCACAAGGCAGTAGTTTATTAACCTCGTTACATACTTCAGTGAACGTAAAACCCTCTCAGAATTTAAGACGAGGTATCAAATTGTCTATGATTTGTGATATTGAATCTTTTATTTTTATTGAGAAACTGGTCTCTATATATTCAGAAGAATTCGTGATTTTTGTGGTAGTAAATATCAGCTGCAAAGAGAGACCCTACAGTTTTTAAATCTGCAGTTCTAGTAAATACTTCGTCTTTAAAATAGTTTGTCATTTTTAAAGTTGTCGTCTCATAAATTCTGAATTTTTGCAATCATTTCCTGAATAAATGTTACCGCATATAACACACTTGGTGTTTTCACTACTATTTGCACATGATGACGTGTTCGAGATTTAGTTCTCGATTGCGTCAATGTTTCACTGACATCAGTGATAGTTTGCTCACCTGAAATTTTAGAATCCGGAATATTCTCTTTTCTGTCTCCTGTAATTTCCTTACGTCTCTTTCCATTTTTATTTCCATTGTGTAACTACGATAACACGCATTTGTCATGTGATAAAAACCGCTTACCACTGGGAACACTTTTAGTCTCTCAAAACAATATCTTTAACGTTGTCTGTACTTGTTAATATCTCCTCTTTACTGGAGTGTTAGCAAATAATACATAGATTGTTATTAAATTTCACATTACGACGCAGAGAAATGCCACTTTGCTCCATGTTGAAGTTAGTCAGCCACTAGTTCACACTCAATAAATATATTTATTATAATTGTACTAGCAGAATGCATTACGATACTTTCGTTCGATCGTGTAGCAGGGCACTTGCCATGTATTTCGTTCAATATTGAATTTATCAAACAAGATTTAACGAGTAGGGAGAATGGTCAAATTCCGCGCAGCAGTTAATTCCGCGCATATGTCATAGACAATGAAAATGTGTGTAAACTGAGTTCTTATACCTAACATGCCATCTAGCGTTGTAAATATAAATTACTCTAACATATGATTAACGTGTACTGTAATCTGGTAAGTTGGTAATAGTGTTATTCGCGAAGCACATGTTTTGTTACTACATAGTGAAATAACCTGTTATCGGTAAGATAATTACCTAATAAAATACAGTAATTTCCATTGTATGTATGTGATAGCGTGTGGTTTGATCTATCATTTCTTGTTTTTGAATGATTCAAAATTTCAAAATAAAATATAATTCTTAAAAACAATACGTAATCATGCGCGAGGTGTAATTCCGCGCAGATTAGGACGGGTAATTCCGCGCTGCGCGAAATTACCCCCATAATATTTTCCACTAATTTTTCTTGTAGAGATGCCTAAAGTGTACAAGCGAAAAACTAATAAGCGGAGGTGGACTGTGGATCAACTAGAAGCGGCAATTGCTGAAATTGGACGAGGACATCCCATCAAAGCACAGCAAGAGTTTATGATATTCCTGAATCCACTTTGAGGGATAAATTAAAAGGTGCAAGCCTTTTCCCAAATTTCGGACGCAAACCTACTTTTCCGCCTGCAGTAGAAAAGCAATTGGCAAACCATATTATCAAATTATCAAATATGTTTTATGGAATAACCCCAACAACCTTACGTGAAGTGGTCTTCAAATATGCATCTCAAAATAATATCACACATCGTTTCAACGAAGATAAGAAAGCTGCCGGAAAAGATTGGTTTCAATTGTTTATAAAACGAAACCCCGTAATATCTCTGAGAAAACCAGAAGGAACAAGTGTGAGCAGGATTGTTGCCTTTAATGAAGAAGAAGTTCAAAGATATTTTAAAAATTTGGGAGATGTTCTAGAAAATACCGTTTTTCCGAAAATAACATTTATAATGTGGACGAGACCGGCATCAGCACAGTACAAAACCTACCAAAATTTTGAGTCCTAAAGGACAAAAACAAGTGGGGTCGGTCATTTCATGGGAACGTGGCAAAACGTCACTATAGTTTGTGCATTTAGCGCCTCAGGAACATATATTCCACCCATGTTTATATTTCCGAGACAAAGACATTCACCTCAGTTAGAAAAAGGTGGACCTGCAGGTGCCATATATTCATGTTCAAAAATGGGTGGATTAACGGCGATTTATTCTTAGATTGGATTAAGCATTTTCAGCAGCGCATCAAATCATCAAAAGAAGATCCCGTTTTATTAGTGCTTGACAATCATGTTTCCCATATTTCTCTCAATGTGTACAATTATTGCAAAGATCATGGTATAGTGATGGTGTCCATTCCCCGCACACATCACATAAACTACAACCATTAGATTTAACGTTTTATGGACCGTTAAAATTGGCATACAATAAACAATGCGATATGTATCTAAGATCCAATGTTCATAAAAAATCACCCATTACGAATTGGCTGAATTGTTTAATATGGCTTATATCCAAACTGCTACTATAGAAAAGGCTGTATCGGGATTTAAGACGGCTGGAATATGCCCTATAATCCTGATAAGTTTAGTAAAGAAGATTTTGCTCTAGCTCAACATTTTAGGCCAATAGAAGATGCTGAGAATGTTCAACCAAATCAAGATCCGATAATTCAACAACACATTTCAGGAAAAGATATAGCTCATGGTTCAGCGGCGATAACGAATCCTTTCAGCTCTTCATCACACTCTCAACCTCAACCTAGTTGTTCAAAAACCTTAGTACCTCCTAATTCATTCGAAAACCAATCACAAAAATACCTGATAAAATGATCACTTTTGAAGCTCTGTCAACAATCCCTCAGCCAGCGACTTCAAAAGCTTCCAAAAGTACCAGAAAGAAGCATTCTGAAATTATTACAAGTAGCCCCATGAAGACTGTACTAGAAGAAAACGAACGTAAGAAAAAGATTTTTGCAGACAAAAAGCTGAAAGATTACAGAAAGGAAAGGTGAAGAAGTCTAAAAACACATCTGCAAGAATGCACGTTGTTAGGAAGCTTATTGATTCTGGAGACTCTAGTAGTGAAAACGAGGTTGATCAAAATCTGTTGTGTGATGACGATGAACTCGACGATATCGATCCGTTAAATCCAAAAGATATATGCAGTATCTGTGGGGAGTTTGGCAGAGATAATGAACTGTGGTATCGTTGCGTTAAGTGCTCAGAATGGACACATGCCGAGTGTAGTGGTCGCAATTCACCCACAAATTATATTTGTGATTTTTGTGTTTAATTAGTATGAATGAGAATTATAGTAGGTACCTATATTGTTTACAAATTAGGTACATAGTTTTATAATAACTTTTTTCACATTATTTTTTCCATTAACGGAATTGCCCCCTTCGGAGGGTAATTTCGCGCAAATGCACTTTTTTTTAAATATTGAATTAAATCTACTTAAAACTTGAATTTATGCATTTCTTTGTATCTTATGTTAAGGAAACAAGGTGGAAAGTGGGTACCATGTATTTTAGCTTGTTAGATTAGCAAGTAACAGAAATATGATTTTTTCTCTTAAGTGCGCGGAATTCGACCATTCTCCCCTAGATGTACTATTTTTTGATTACCTACACATGTTTTTTATTGTTATTATTTTGTTCTTCTATTACTTTTAACATTTTAAACATTAATCATTATTAGTAATATTTATTACTTATGGGATCATTTATTAATTTATTTTATTTTGCTATTATAATTGAATCATTTCAGCAATCAAACGGGTGTTATAATAAATCAGAGCGTGTTCATTATAGCAACCAAAGTTTGTCTAGTTAAAGTTGGTAACAATGGTATGTCAAATGAATCAATTAAATGAAATTAATAAAACTATTAGGTATTTAAAAAAAACTCATTTAGACATTTAATTACTCTTGTGTTTCAGATAAATTTAATCATTTATTTTATTAATCTTTTATTTTGTGTATTTTTGAGATAGAAATAGCATGTGATTGTTGTAAAGGAAATAATGGAATTACATGAAATGCAATCTTTGCTTTTTCATGTTTTCAACAACCAATTATGCACACGAATACTTTACAAGATTATAAATTCTGCATTGTATTCTACATTTTGTGGCGGAGTAGAAGATAATTCGTCACACATTTTAAATTAGTTTAAAAACAATGGGTATACCGCATTTGATCAATTGAAATTTTAAATCCATTTACAGTGTCGGCAACTGCTAAAATACTCAGAGTACATTAAATTTCAATTTTTAAATGGAAAACTAAAATTACAGGGGCAAAATATAAAATATTTTGTATGTATTCTCGTTTATAAGGCATTTTGTCTCACTTACTCTTCTTATAAAACTCATATCATAATATACTATTACAATTCAACGATTGTGTCTTGTTTATATGTTTTGTTGAAATGCATTTGTAAGCATTTTTACTACTTATCTTATGTTACATTATTTGTAGTTGTCTCGTAGTTGGGGATTAATTTTCCTTTTAATTAATTTAAATTAGTTTAGATGTCTCAAGCAAACTTGCATAAATTTAGATTCTGCAATTGGCATAGTTTCATAATGTGCGTTTGAAGAGCCGCACTTCTACAATAGGTCACAATTACATAATAATTATCACTACAATAAAAATAATATAAACACGCAAGTGAAAATTATACTAAATATCATTCTATTTATTATATTATACAGTTTTTGTGCAGTTTTGTGATCATTGGCACCTATCACAAAACCTGATATTGTTGTAATATTGCTTATTGAATTACGGATTATTATTAGTATTATCGTAAAATTCAAAATCTATTTATTATATTTATATTATACTCGTTATCTTGAAGTACTATTATTATTTCTCATTTTCTATTATATTTACCCACCAAGTAGTAACAAAGAGACTTGTTTTAATTTAAATACAAATTTGTAATTTAATTAGATACTATAAATTTAAATTTTAATTTAGATATACAATAGACTTTTCTTTAAGTACCTACTTCTTAATTGAATTAATTAACTATGAAAACAATAGAACATAAGAATCTTCAAAACAATATGTATATTGGGCTATTAAATAATTTAACAATTAAGATTAATTATTTCTAAATTATTTATAGTAGTATTTTAGCAGTTATTGGAAACTTATTAGAATCACGTTTGTGCAACATTACAATTTTAAACGAAAATATACAGAATGGGTGATCAATTAAAAGCGAGCATCTACAAGTTTAATTTAAAAAATCAAGAATGGTCACAAATCTACACAATATTTATTAGTAAGTTTCGCAGTAGTACAAACTCAAACTAAACTTAATGTCGTTAGCTTCGTTGAGTGGATTTACCTCACTGGCGTCGATCGCTTGGTCATCTCCATCTGTACCAATTTTAACTTCAAATACATCATACATAGGACAATTACTTTTGGAAGAAGCTTCGTATTTTCCTCTGATACCAGCCATAATCGCCTTAATCATGTGCCCATTTGTAGGAGTAGTATTTGATCTGATCGGAAGGAAGAAATTGCTTATACTAATGGTCATATCACAAATTGCATCATGGAGTGTCGTAGCACTAGCACGAAAACTAATCCATCTGTACATATCACGAGTTTTTCTGGAATTTCGGATGCGATAATATTTTGCGTAGTTCCAGCTTACATGGAAATATCAACACCAAAAGTTCGAGTAATTTGGGGAAACCTTCTTCTGATACTACCTTACTCAGGACAACTTTTAATTAATATTATTGGTTCTTATTGCTCCATCAAAACTACAGCATTAATTTTTCTAAGTGTGCCAGTTATTCAATTGTTGGGTATTTTATTTATTCCAGAATCTCCTTATTATCTACTTATAAAGCACAACACTCTAAAAGCTGAAAAATCGTTAAAAGTTAAGATTAAAAGAAAACATCGAGGAGGAATTAAATTGCTTAGCTAACGATGTCGAACGACAAATATCAGAACCTGGGAATTTAAAACATTTATTTCTGATTTCAACCAATCTCAGAGCTCTGCTAATATGCATAGCAATGCGATTCTTTCAACAACTTAGCGGTCTTGTTGCTTTCTCAGTATACGCTCAGACAATATTTTCATTAGCTGGCAAAAGACTATCTGCTTCGCTTTCTGCTATTATATACTCAAGTGTATTACTTGTCACAAGTTGTATATATTTATTTGTGGTAGATAAACTAGGACGAAGATCTTTGATGCTAATTTCGTCAATAGGAGCGAGCATTGCTCTTTTGCTGTAGCCGCATATTTTTATGTAAAATTTGAAACTGATTTAAATGTGTCTAATTATGATTGGATACCTTTAGCAGCAATAATAATGTTTACATGTACATCCACCGGAGGAATAGCAATTGTGCCTTTGATAATGACAGGAGCTGTTTTCATCAAGTATTAAAGGATTTGCTATGGGCGCAGTAAATCTATTTTTTTTCGTATTTATAATAGCTTCATTAAAATTATTTGACTATCTATTAATTCGATTTGGTATGTACGTTCCATTCTTGATGTATGGTGTTTGTACAACTATATCAATTTTTTTATTACATATTTTTACCAGAAACCAGAAGAAAAACTTTGGAAGAAATACAACAATTACTTAGAAATAAAAATAAAATTTTAATTCATGCTCTTTACTAAATTATTGCAGTTTTATTAAAAGCTAACATTCTTCTATACTAACTTTTTGATTTTTATATTTATTTATTTATTCGTATGGTACTTATTGTATTGTGATGTAAGTGTTATGTTTGGTGCTCCAGAAGATTAGTAGAAACCTATACAGTGTGGTAACAAAACATTAAGTTTTCTACTTTCTTTTCTATTATTTAAATGAAAACAAGAAACCTCTGTCTTTTTAAGATTGGAGTATAATCGCCATTTTTTGAAATAATATTTCATAATACTCAAATCATCAGATAGTTTTCTTTCAATTTCAAAAAAGATCCAAAGGAGATACGGCCCTGTAAAGTTTTAATTTACAATTCAATCCAAAATTATTTAGATAGACGTGGACAAGTTGATGTTGTGTAATTGATATGTCCAGAGCATTTGACAAGATTATCCTTATGTTGGTTACTCATTAAAAACTCTAGAATTTTTCAAGTCTTATTGAAGTAATAGGCAGCACCTCGCTACTAGAACAAAAGTTGGTGTCAATGCACTACATTGATCAAACAAGATTTAACGAGTAGATGTACTATTTTTTTAATTTACACTGTTTTTTTATTGTTATTATTTTTGTTCTTCTATTACTTTTAACATTGTTAAACATTAACCATTATTAGTAATTGTTATTGTTTATGAAATCATTTATTAATTTTCAATTCAACGATTTTGTCTTGTTTATATGTTTTGTTGAAAGGCATTTGTAGGCATTTTTACTATTTATTTTATGTTACATTTTTGTAGTTGTCTCGTAATTAGGGATTAATTTTCCTGTTGAGCTAAGCATGATTATTATTAAAATTTAATTGGTTCAGATGTCTCAAGCAAGCTTGCATAAATCTAGATTCTGCAGTTTGTATAGTTTCATAATGTGCGTTTCAAGAGCTCGCACTTCTACAATATGTCACAATTGCATAATAATCATCACTACACTTAGCATTAAATATTATAATGCTTAATGTTCAATAAAAATTGTATAAATACGCAAGTGAATGAAAGTTATACTAAACCTTTTGACCTTAAGGTCATAGGTCAAAATGATGTATACAAAAAGATGTTTGTCTTATCCAAGACAAACATATTTGGTAATAAAAACAAAATTAATTTTGAAGTTTGGGGAGAGTGGGTGTGGCCAGTCCTCCAGGGGAGGGAGTTACAGTTTCAAAACCCTTGCAACCAAACCTTCTTAAAATTCTCTATTGAATGGTTTATTTAGTTTTTTTTTTAAACACTTTGGAGGAGATGAAAAATAGACAAGAGAATTTCAAGGAAATTATATAAATAAATTAGATATCTATTGAGTCCGTTCATTAGTCATCAGCTTCTTATTTGTTGCTGCGTGATCCTGAACTTCCAAATTTACGAGAAGAAAACACCATACTTTTTGATATTTTTGCATTAGAAAATTATACATTTTTTATAGAATTTGTTACTAACAACACAATTAATAATAATTAACAAAAACCTATTAAATGGAATCAGAGAAGGCAGATCCAATAGTTGCGTTGTTATAACATTAAAAAACTATAATAGTAAACTTTAACAATGAAACGATAGTTATAGTAACGAACTTAATATTCCGCACCTCTTGAAAGATTTGGTTTTCAACGATACAGAATAAATATACCTATATGAATAATCTAGCAACAAAAAAAACATTAAAATACTCATAGTCGAGATACAAAATTACATTTTGGTTAAGTTACACGTTTTACAATTCCATTCTTAGTCAACACACTCACTATACGCACTATCAGTCCGCACCAGGATGGGTTTCAAAGATCTTGCCAGTGGTCAACAGAGAGGTGGCATGTTTTCTTCTTTTATTACAACCATTTTTCCAACATTAATTTGTGGGTTACCGGATTGCCATTTTGTACGTTGTTGTAATAAGTGGAGGTATTCCTTAAAGGTCCACCTTCACTAAAAATGTTGGACAATTTGTTGTGTAAGTTGATTTCTTTTTCACGTAATTAGTTTTCACCTCAGTTAAATTCTTTTGTGGAACAGCAGTCAAAATTCGACCAATAAGAAAATGTCCTGGAGTTAGGGCTTCTAAGTCGAAGGGATTGTTGGACAATGGAGTAATAGGACGGGGGTTAAGAATCGCTTCCACTTGGGTTAAGATAAAATAAAACTCTTCGTATGTTAACTGTCTTTGTTTTTTAAAATACGTTCCAAGTGATGTTTCGAAAACTTCACAGCGGTTTCCCATATTCCACCAAAATTAGGTGACCGAGGTGGTATAAAATAAAATTTAATTTGTGTATTAATCAAGTAATGTTGTACGATATGACGATTAGTCAAATTTTGGATAGTTAATAGCTCGTTATTTGCACCTACAAAGTTTGTGGCGTTATCGCAATATTAATTTGTACAGAGACCACGTCTAGAAACAAATCGTTTTAGAACATTAAAAAAACCATCACTAGTTAACTCTGAAATGAGCTCTAGGTGTACAGCTTTTGTGGACATACAAATAAAGATGCCGATGTACGATTTTATAATGTTGATTTTTTTTTCAATTTTTCGTTTTTCAATTCATACGGCCCAGCAATGTCAACTGATGACGTAAGAAATGGAGAAGAAGGAATTACTCACAGAGCCGGTAATTGACCCATTTTGGCAGTTAAATCTTCGGGTTTAGCTTTAATTTGTTGAAGGTTGAATGTCGAATGAACAAAAATATTAACGGAATAGCATACCCCACCAATGCCCGTAAAATCGCCGCCAAAATACAAAAATAAAGAATGTCTTTAACATAAACTGGGACAGCAAGAAATATTTTTCGGTAAAATAAATAAACAATTTCTTAAAAACTAAATAAAATCGGTAGCATTTGCCATTTATACATGAAATAAACAAATTTAAAGTACAAAATTATAAAGCATTTTTTAGCTAAAACTAATAATACAATAAAAGTGTACAAAATTTTTCGAATACAAGTTTGCACTAAATAATAATTTCAACTTACACGTATTTAAAAATAAATACAGCAAAATTATGAAACAAAATAACACAATATCTTAGGCTAGACAATCAAAATTAATTTATTGGTAAAACAGCAATTTTTGTAACAGATCTTAGAAATGAACCATTTTTTGTTTTTAATTGAACCACTCTAACTTTCCCGTCTTTTCCAGGAATTACTTTTCTATTTTGGCTATTGGCCATTTTAAAGAAGGTAGTTTTTCGTCCTTTATCAATACAAGAGCACCTTCAGCTAAATTCGGTACGCTGTAGCGCCATTTTGGCCTATTCTGTAATAAACTTAAGTAATCTTTGTGCCATTTATTCCAGAAGTGCTGCTGCATTTGAGTACATCTCCTCCAAAATTTCAACTTATTTTCTGAAATCATAGTTAAATTGGGTTCAGCAAAACTAGTTATGGGAGCACCTATTAAAAGTGACCAGGTGATAAATAACTTAAATCTGAAGGATCATTAGTTAATTGTGTTATAGGTCTTAAATTTAGAATTCCTTCAACTAGAACAATATGTGTGAGTTGATCATTACCTAAGATTCTCTTGATGTGGTATTTGGCGCTTTTAACACCCGCCTCCCAAAGACCGCCAAAAACAGGCGAATAATTTGGAATAAAATTAAAAACAATTTTTTCGGTTAGTGAATAATTGTGAATAACGTTTTTATCTAAACATCTACGAAAGTCAATTAGTTTGTTGTAAGCCCCTTTAAATGTAGTACCGTTATCGCAAAACACTTGGCTCGGTTTACCTCGCCGAAAAATAAATCTTTTAAATGCTCCTAAAAAAGTTTCAGTAGTCATATCCGATACAAGCTCCATATGTACTGCCTTTACTGAAAAGCAAACAAAAAGCAAGATATATGATTTTGTCGAGATAGTGCTTCGCAATCTAGATTGCTTAATGTTGAAAGGGCCACAAAAATCAATCCCTACGTTTTGAAAAGGTCGAGATTGAGTTACTCTTTTTTGCGGAAGAGAACCCATTAAAGTAGCCTTGTGCCGAAAGCAAGTTATGCATTTATGAACAATTTTCTTTATTTGTCTTGTACTATTTACTATCCAAAATCTCAAATTAAGACTACTTTGAATTGGTTTAGGTCCGGCGTGTAACAATCGCAAGTGTTCGTGTTGAATAATAAGATCGGTGATGTGATTATTGTTGGGTAAAATAATAGGATGCCGTTGGTCATAAGAAATATTGGAATGTTGCAGACACGTAATAAATTTTCTTTGTCGAGAAATGGGAAAAGGCTACTTAAATTTGACAGAATTTTAGTATTCTGTTTTCAAGCCTTAATTTCATCAAAAAGGAGAAATTTCATGTTTAATAATACAATTTAGAGCGGAATTTAATTCGCCAACACTTAAATTTCCTTCAAAGTTTTGTTTATTTTTAGTATTTGCAAGAAATCTAAATAGATAGGCCACTACTCTTTGTAGCTTATTTAGATCAGAGTAATTTTGAAAGAAATTAGCATTGTAAATTTTTGTTGAAGATGCACATTGACTTTTAATTCGGGTAATAAATCAGTCTCAGTTGGTTTTCATTTATATTATCACAGAAATTGATATTAGATAAATGTTTTGGACCACAAAACCAAATATTACAATCAGTAATATCACGAGGTTGTAAACCTCTAGATAAACAATCGGCAGGATTATTTTGAGACTCAACATAAAGTTAATTAAAATTGTTTGCTAAATCTTGAATTTTTGAAATTCTGTTTGCTACGTATGGATTTAATTTTATTGGTTCCTTTCTGATCTAGGAAAAAACCACTTCAGAGTTTGTATAAAGAAAACATTTAAATCTTTGATTAAAGGATTTAATAAATCAAACACTTTTTGGATAAAATTATAAGCAACAATGCTCCGTTCAATTCTAACCTGGGAATAGTTAGATTTTTATCACGATTATTTTTACTAGGAGCAATTCGAGACTTGGAACATAATAAAGAAACAATCACCCTATTTGGATAAATTGCCCTGAGATATAAAACGACACCATACGCCAAAGAAGAAGCATCAGAATAACCCACTAATTCAACAAATGTTGACTTAGAAATTTGTAAGTTTCTCGCAATGCTTATATTAGACATGTTGAATAATTTTATTACCGATAGAATGAACTATAATTAAAATTTCATTATTTGTCGCTTATTACTTGTAGATTTTATGTTGTTTTATCTGCTAACGACGTACCACGATTTCGCTAACACTCAATTGCTTATCACCTAGCGCTCTTTTGTAAAATAGTAAAACATGCACAGTGTTTAAAATTAACGTTTCGTGACAAAACATATAAAATTGAACAGCAGTATAAAAGGGCGCAAATTACTTTATCATACTCCCGCCTTTGGGATGGCTACGCCATTTCCAACACAATTGCGTTTAAAACTGTAAAACATAGTTAGTAATAACAGTCAATACAATTACACACACACATCAAAAAAAAAAATAAAATACGAATAAACACAAGTTTCATAATAATTCTTCGTCACTAGATAGAATTGGCAATGGACGCAGTTTTACAACTGGTCGTTTCAAACAACCATCTGTGGTTTTGACAGTTGCGACGCAAACCACTTTATCTTCGCCTGGGTGGGTTTGAGTACTCTGCCTAGTTTCCATTTGCCTGGTGGCACGTTGTCTTGCTTGATGACAACCAAATCGCCCAGTTGTAATTGGATACCAGTTCTCGCCCATTTATGCACATTTGTAGATTAATAAGGTAATCTTTTGTCCATCGTTGCCAAAAAGACCTTAACATAGTCTGTAAAAGATGATATCGAGCCAAAACAGAGGTTCCAATATATTTTCTAGTTTGTTCAGGTAGTGCTGTTAAACTTCTTCCAATAATAATGTGAGCAGGTGTTAATGGATCTAAGGTATTTGGATCGGCGCTCATAGGAGTGAGGGGTCTACTGTTTATTACTGCCTCAATCTGCACTAACAAGGTGTAGAATTCGTCATAAGTAAGATTTGTATCACCCATTACTCTCGCAAGGTGCAATTTAACCGATTTTAAATTTGATTCCCACAACCCACCAAAATGGGGTGAATTGGGGGGTATCAGGTGCCAGAAAATACCTTCATTTGTATAATAATTAGAAAATTAAGATTCATTATTGCCCACAAACTCATAAATTATCGATAATTTTCTTTTCGCACCAATGAAATTTGTCCCGTTGTCAGAATAAATGTGGTCAGGTTTGCCTCGACGAGAAATTAAACGTTTCAAGGCGTCTATGAAGGCCTCGGTACTTAAATCTGTTGCTAATTCAACATGAATAGCCTTTGAGCAAAAACAAACAAATATACAAATATATGCCTTATATGTTTTACTTCCACGTCTCTTTCTATCCTTTAAAATAAACGGACCACCGTAGTCTACGCCAACATGAGTAAATGGGATTATAACGGACACCCTAGGCTTTGACAAATTACCCATAAGCGGATTCGATGATTTTGGATTTGACTTAAAACAAATGATACATTCCCTAACAATTTTTTTGCTAATGTCATACCTGATGTAGGCCAATACAATTGTCGCGTAGCAGAAAGCGTGAGTTGAAGACCTGCATGTATCAAGCGGAAATGCATGTCTCTTAGAATTAAATAAGTAAGCGGATGTGTCCCTGATA
Source organism: Abscondita cerata (assembly GCA_030710515.1). Taxonomy (NCBI): domain Eukaryota; kingdom Metazoa; phylum Arthropoda; class Insecta; order Coleoptera; family Lampyridae; genus Abscondita; species Abscondita cerata. The sequence continues at coordinate 89,216 of JALBCR010003807.1, read as the reverse complement.
ACAAAATTGGGTGCTTAACGTTATAAGATAAATCGGAATATTTTAAGCGGCCGCCTACTCTAAGAATTCCCTCATTGTCAATAAATGGTGACAACGGAGTAATTTATGTTTGGAACGTAATTCACCACTTGAGTGCAATGTAGATACTGTGTCCCCAAAACTTTCTGATTGGGCTACTTTTACTAATGACTTAACACTTAAATTAATTTCTTCAACCAGAAGGGGACCAACATTTCTATTTGATTTAAGACATTTCAAATTATTATAAAACCTATAACAATACGCAATTACGCGCTTCAGTTTTGTAAAAGAGGAATAATTGGAGAACAAGTTCAATGTGGTATTTGTACATGTTAAAGACACCTTTTTTAATTTACACTCAGGTAAGTCTAAATTGGCGTCTATTTTGTAAGGTTTAAAAATTGTTGAACGGTCAGATAACCATTGAGGACCAGACCACCATAGATTATTGTTAACTAAATTTTGCGGAGTAGTACCTGTTCAATTAGGAAATTAAACAGATTTCACAGCGTAATTTAAATGTAATTTCACAATATAATTTAGTTCATTACAAACGAAGGTAAACATATTGACACACATTTCATAATATAAATACAATGACAAAAATACTTAATAAGGAATAAAACTAGAACTATTACAAGTCAGCATAAATGTAAAATAGAAATAATAATATTACCAGTAATTCTAAACCACTGTATGTAAATAGATTAGTATTATTTATAATTTAAGCAATAATTGATTTAGAAGCACTGGACAAATTGATTGTAAATAAATTTATAAATAGAGTTAGAAGACTGAGTAAAGGAGTACTGCATTAATTGTTTTTACTCAAAAACTCCCTAACGCGTGGACATGGTCCTTCGAGCTTAACAACCGGGTACTTCGAGTATGTAGAACCGCGTAGATAACAACAAATTAACAAGTGATAAGGTGAAAACGAACCTAGAGTTCATTAATTCAATCAAATTAAAAAAAAAAAAATCAATTAATTATAGTGTTCGATTGTGGATGCATCGATCATGATGGAAAGAATTAATCAAATCAGCAAAGCCCAAGAAAACGTAGGGCAAGAAATTAAAAGAATTTATAATAATATGAAAAAGGATTCCTCGAGCAGAAAAACAGAAGATTATTTCCAAGAAAGGAGTTCAACAATTCAATCGCTGTGGGAAGAAGCAAGAAAAATAACGAAGAACTAAACAAGCTTAAAAATGAAGAAACAGAGCAAGCAAGTTACTTTAAAAATAAATATTTTAACCAGATCACAGCAGTGTATAATGAGGCTGTGCAATATATAAACAAATTTAATGAAGGAGAAACAAGTGCAAAACCTTCCATATCAAATAACGAAAGCGTTGAAGAAATGCAAATCAGATCTCGTCAAATACGAGAACAAGAAATAAGAATTGAAGAGTTTATTAACTCAATAAATAAAGCCACGGTAGAATTGGAAAAAGGAAAACCAATCGAAAATTATCAGTGGTGGATAAAAGACATTGAGAAGCAATGGGAAATTATTTCTCAATTAAATATTAGCATAAAAATAATGGAAACTGAGTTCAATCATCCGTATTTCATTGAACAAAAGTTTGAAAAAGCACGCAAGGGATATGGCGAAATATCAGAAGCATTAAGTGCAACAACAATGAATAAATCAACAAGTTCGTCTAGGGTAAAGCTGCCAGAAATACAAATTCCAGTTTTCCATGGAAAATATGAGGAGTGGACGACTTTTCAAGACATTTTCAAAAAGGTGATACACAACAATGCAGGTCTTACGAAGACTGAAAAATGCAGTATCTCAAAACCTACGTGAAAGGGGAGGCAAGTAAAAGTATAAATCATTTTCAAATAAATGAAATCAACTACGATTCAGCATGGGAAGAATTAGCAAATATGTATGACAATAAACGTTTAACGCTGAAAAAATTAGTAGAAAAAATCATGGAATTTCCTATTATTAATAGTGAATGTTCTAAAAATTAAGAGAACTTTACAATACAACGAAAGAATGTATGGAAGCAATAAGAGTGATGGGAATCGATGTTTCATCGTGGGATCCAATCATAATGTACAACATTTACAAAAAGTGGGATGCAAGAACGAATGAATTATATGAAGCGTCTATCAAAGAGCCACTGGAGATTCAAAATCTACAAGAAATGCTGACGTTCATCCGCACCAGATTCCAAGCGCTGGAGGCTGGAGGAGAAAAAGAAGTGAAGAGAAGAAAAGAAATTTGCCGCAAGTAGCAGCTCATATTAAAGAAGGTAAGCGTAGTTCTTACTGTTATTATTGTAATTTCACAAATCACGCGATCCATCAATGTAATAAATTTGTGGCATTGTCAGTCACAGATAGGTTAAGATTTATAAAAGAATTAAGATTATGTCATGTGTGTATGCGGCATGACAGTTTTATAACATGTAGAGCTAGATTTGGTTGCAGCATTTGTAACCGCAATCATAACACGCTTTTGCATCAAGAATATAACGAAAGAAGAGCAACTTGGATGACCAAGAAAAATGAGATCAAAACTAATGAAAAACTCACCGAAAAGGTAAATAAAAGTAAAGAAGTTACGAGTCACGTAATTCAACACAACACAACGGTTTTATTAGCAACAGCAATGATTAAAGTGAAAAATTGGGAAAATGGAACGGAGTATCTGCGGGCATTAATTGATTCAGGATCACAAGGATCATTCATAACCGAAGAGGCAGCAGCAGTATTAAATCTCCCGAGAGAAAAAATCAGAGCAGAAATAAACGGAATTGGTGCAGAAAAACAAGCATCAAATCAAACAGTAAAATACGCGTAGTATGCAAACCAAGGTATTCCAGTAATTATACATTAACAACAGAATTGATGATTCTGCCAAAATTAACAAAATCGCTACCAGAAAAAAGTATTGAAGCAAAATTAGAACAATGGGACAATTGTATATTAGCCGATCCAACATTCTACACAGCCGGACCAATAGATATATTATTGGGTGCAACGGATTATAAAGAAATAATTTTACAAGGTATTAAGAAAACGGATGATGGATTGTTAGGACAAAACACTGAGTTTGGTTGGATAATTCAAGGAAATAGTCCAACTCAACCAGAGAAGAACATTAATATAATCAGTATGATTACGCGGGCAGAAGAAATTGAATTATCAAAATATTGGGAAATGGAGGACATAAATGAACCCGTACGATTAAATAATGAAGAAGAATTTTGCGAAGAATTTTATGCAAATACAGTGAAACGACAACATAACGGAGCGTATGAAGTACGCATTCCTTTCAAAGAAAATAAACAACTCGGCGAATCAAGGTCACGAGCAACAGCAAGGCTAATACAAGTTGAAAAACGCTTAGATAAGGATAAAAATTTAACTGAAGGATACAAGAGTTTTATGAATGAATATTTGAATTTAGGTCATATGGTACTAGTACCTAAATCAGAAGAACAAAAGGGTTATATTATCTTCCACATCATGTTGTAATCAAAGAGGATAGCACGACAAGTAAACAAAGAGTAGTTTATGACGCATCGTGCAAAACAACTAATGGGAAGAGCCTAAATGATATAATGTATGTCGGTCCGCGGCTACAGCAAGAATTAGCAGATATTTTAATGAGATGGAGAACTCACAAAATAGGGTTCACGGCTGACATCGAAAAGATGTTCAGACAAATAAAAATTCATGAGGATGATCAAGATTATCAAAGAATTCTGTATAGGTTCAATCACAAAGATCCTATTCAAGAATTTAAATTAACAACTGTTACGTATGGAATGGCGGTGTCACCATACCTAGCAGTAAAAACAATGCAGAAACTGGCAAAAGACGAAGAATTAAGATTCCCAGAAGCGTCAAGAATAACAATGAATGATTTTTATGTAGACGATTTAATAAGTGGGGCTGACTCAGAAGAGGAAGCAATAAACCTGCAAGAGCAATTAATAGAAATGTTTAAAAGCGGTGGATGCAATTTAAGGAAGTGGTTCTGTAATTCGAAAAATTTTATGAACAATTTATCTTCAGAATTACAAGATGACGCCATTAAAGAAATAAAAGAAGGTGAATTCAAAAATCTTTAGGCATAAATTGGTCGCCTCAAGATGATTCAATTAAGTTCAAAGTTCACGTCAAAAATGATCCTCCTAGAACAAAAAGAACAATTCTAAAGGAAGTTGCCAAATTATTTGATCCATTAGGCTGGTTAGCACCAGTCACAATAAGAGCCAAAATTTTTATACAAACATTGTGGATTAAAAAACTGGGTTGGGACGAACCGATTCCAAACGAAATACAAGAAAGTTGGAGTAAATATTATATGCAACTGGCAGACATAGAAACTATAACAATCAAAAGGTGGACTGGACAAACTAAAGATTCAGAAATTGAGATACATGGCTTTTGTGATGCGGCAGAAAAGGCATACGGGGCGGTAGTATATCTAAAAGTAGTATCAAATGGTGAAATAACGTTAATAACAGCAAAATCAAAAGTAGCGCCAATCAAGACAAAAACTACACTAGCAAGATTAGAGTTATGTGCTGCTCATCTTTTAGCAAAATTATTGAACAGAGTAAAAAGGCGTTACAATTAAAAATCCTCGTATTTATGCTTGGAGTGATTCAACAATCACTTTATCTTGGATCAAAGGAGATACGTCGAAGTGGAAAACATTCGTGGCGAATCGAGTATCAGAAATAAATCAGTATATAGCTAAGGACGCTTGGCATCATGTGGTATCAGCACAGAACCCAGCTGATTACATTTCAAGAGGAGTAGAGGCAATCAAACTTAAAAAATTAGTTCAATGGTGGAACGGACCTGAGTGGTTAAAACAAACACATTATCCAATTAATGAAATCCAAATAAAGCCAGTGGTAGAAGAAACAAAAGAGAAAAACAATTATGTCTACATGTTAACATAAAAATAGTAACATAGACATAATTAAAACATTTTCAACGAAAACAAAACTAGTACGAGTAATTACTCAGTGCATGAGATTTGCACAAAATTGTAGAAATCTGAAAAATAAAAGAACTGGTTCACTCACAGTTAAAGAATTGCAATTAGCACTAAATAAGATCACAATAATCGACCAAAATCATGAATATCAGTCGGAAATTACGGCCCTCTCGAACGGGGATTCCCTAGATAATAAAAGTAAGTTAAAAATACTACATCCATTCATAGATGGCGAAGGCATTCTCAGAGTCGGCGGAAGATTACAACATTCGTTACTAACTTATGATGAGAAACATCCAATAATTTTGTCAGCAAAAAGTCACTTATCCAAGCTCATCATCCAAGAAGCACATAAAATTACCTTACATGGAGGAAATCAACAAACACTGGCATACGTGCGCAGGAAGTATTGGATTATAAATGGAAAAAGAGAAGTAAAGAATAATATAAATAAATGTATTGTTTGCGTACGATATAAAGCGCAAACAGCTCAACAATTAATGGGGCAATTACCAACACCAAGAGTAAGGCCAGCAGCACCCTTTGAAAACACTGGAGTGGACTACGCTGGGCCAATACAAATCCGAGTTTCTAAGGGCAGAGGCAACAAATCCTATAAAGGATACATTGCAATTTTTGTATGTTTAGCTACAAAAGGTATTCACCTTGAAATAGTTAGCGATATGACAACGGAAGCATTTCTAGCGGCCATGCAAAGATTCATGAGTCGTAGAGGCAGATGTACCAATATATATAGTGACAATGGGTCAAATTTCATAGGAGCCAGTAAAATAATAGAGGAAGAAGTAGGGAACATAATAAAAATTCAACAATTTCAGATGAACTTGCTACGAAAGGCACGCAATGGCATTTCATACCCCTTCATCTCCTCATTTTGGTGGACTGTGGGAAGCCGGTGTGAAGTCAACAAAATATCATCTTAAAAGAATAATAGGAGATGCAACATTGACCTACGAGGAATTATCAACGTTAACACATCAAATAGAAGCATGCCTTAATTCAAGACCTTTATGTCCTCTTTCGGAAGACATACAAGACACATCTGTAATAACACCGAGTCATTTTCTAATAGGACAAGCACTATTAACACCAGCCGATAAAGTACAAGAAAACATTGAGAAAAAATTAACAGGAAGATGGAAACTCGTGCAAAAATGAAAAAACAATTTTGGAAGGCATGGTCTTCTGAATACATTCATAATCTTCAACAACGTTATAAATGGCAAACAAAAAGAAAATCTTAAAATAGGGGACGTAATCTTAATTAAAGAACAAGTATTAAATGCAGCCCAATGGCCGATAGCCAGAATAATTGAAGTGCATCCAGATGAAGACGGAGCCGTTAGAGTAGTCACAGTAAAAGAAGTGATAATCAAGTCTTCAAAAGGCCAATACATAAATTAATTCTGTTACCAATAAATGGAAATGATGAAGAAGCACAAAGTAATAAAAAGTTGCAACAGTTGCAAGTTGCAATTTAATAAGAGTACAGGCCAAGAAAAACCTACCTCAACCACAAGGTCGGCGGAAGCAAAACATTTAAGTTGGAAAATGATGATTATGATATTTTTATACATACTTAGCATTGGTAAAGCAAATATAATTACAAACTATGTTATTGAAAATCCGCAACCTGGAATGTATATTGAACAAATAGGTCATGCAAGGATTGAGAAAGGGATGTTTAGAATCGAGATAAAATTCCCAAAAAATAAAATTGAAAACGATACCCAATCAGTAAATGAAACAATAAATAAAATAAAAGCAATGTGCTTACAAATGCAAGATTTAGCAAGCACAATAGAATGTCAGTCACTAATGTATCATTTGGAAGAAAAAGAACGAATTATCAATTGGTTAAAAAGGGTATAGAAAAATCAAAGGTAAAAAGACAGAAGAGAGGTGTACTTGGCGATTTTTTAACATCAATATTTGGGGTAAACGATGAGGTATACAAAGACATTGAAGTCCTAGATAAGAATCAAAAAATTATACAAACCACGAAACATCAAACTAAACTTATGTTGCAAATTTTATCAAAATTTAACGATACGGAACAAAGAATAAATAGTAAATTAAATCATTTTAAAGAAAGGTTGAATAAGGGATTGGATGTAATAAGAGATATGCAACGTTGGTATAACAAGATTAATGAAAATAAACTTGCTATTCATTTATTAAGCGTATATCAAGTAGCAAGTAATTATATTGACGATTTAGAAGAATTATACAGAAAGCTATTAAATATACACTTCAATAAAGGAGATCTGTATGAATTCATATCGCCAGCACATATCGAAGACTTAATAAACAAAGCAAGCAGGAAATTACCAGCAGGCATACAAATTTTAGAATATCCAATTCAAAAACCGGGTTAGAACACAGCAACGAATTTATTCATGTGTTCGGGTATTTTTATCTTAGAAACAACGGAGTTTTGCTAATAAAAGCAACAGCCATCCCGCACAAAATAGAAAATCATCAATATTGGATGATGGATTTATCGAGTGACATAATTGGAATAGATTATAATTCACAACAATACTTTACAAGTACAGCAGATGAATTTATTAAAAATACTAAAATAGAAGATTATGTATATATTTGTACTCCAGCTCAACTAAAAGTATTGATAACAGTCCTAGTTGCATTGTGGACGAAATTTATCAAAGAAACGAGAAATCAACATGTTCAATATCCCAAAGGAAATTTAAAAGGTAATCTGGCAACAGCTATACACCAAAAATGCCTGGTTGTTTATAGCACCAGAGAAATTTCGAATTGCAATTACATGCAACGGAATTAGAGAAGACGTCTCATTGAATAAAACGGGGATAATAACTATTTCACAAAACTGTTTAATCATTACAAAAACAACGATATTAACACCAAGACGGACAGATAGTATTCCAATTTTAGCTGGTTTCACTCGTCCGGTGGTGGCAAACCTGACTACGTCAAGAATCATAAACGGTCCAGAAGTTGATCTCGATCAAGACGAAGTTATTAAGCCAAATGACAATTTAGTCAAATTAAAATACGACGAAGAAGAATTGCAACAAAAATTAGACGAAACGAAATGGAAAACTATACGACATCATTCAGTATTGGTAAACACTAGCACTGTAGCATCTGTTGGTGTACTAGTTCTGATATTGCTGTATGTCGGGAAGAAGGTCTTGCAAAGACGTAAAAAGCGAATTACAATTAGAAATAGAAATGGGAAAGGAGCGGAAGAAGCTGCAACCGAATTTGAGCTAAAACAGTTAGAGATAAGAGATGATATGTCACAAAAATAAAACATTAAATAAATGATAAGTCAGGATAATTAATCAGCACACTTAGTTAAGTCGAACCAATATGTGGCAGTTCCCAGAACTTAAGGTGGCAATATGTTCAATTAGGAAATTAAACAGATTTCACAGCGTAATTTAAATGTAATTTCACAATATAATTTAGTTCATTACAAACGAAGGTAAACATATTGACACACATTTCATAATATAAATACAATGACAAAAATACTTAATAAGGAATAAAACTAGAACTATTACAAGTCAGCATAAATGTAAAATAGAAATAATAATATTACCAGTAATTCTAAACCACTGTATGTAAATAGATTAGTATTATTTATAATTTAAGCAATAATTGATTTAGAAGCACTGGACAAATTGATTGTAAATAAATTTATAAATAGAGTTAGAAGACTGAGTAAAGGTAGTACTGCATTAATTGTTTTTACTCAAAAACTCCCTAACGCGTGGACAGTACCTCTAGAGGCAATATCAGCAGGATTTTCCTTACCTTGTACATAACACTAATTTGATCTAGATGTTATTGACTGAATCTCTGCGATTCTATTAGACACAAACGTTAGAAGACAGTTTGATTCTGAATTTATCCATGCTAAAACTATCTGATAATTAATTAATTATTAATGACACCTGAACATTTCCTAGAATGTCGATGGTTCTAATATAAGCGCAAGCAGCAAAGGCAGCACTTGACGCGTCGCAAAAGCCGTGAATTTCTATCACAATTGGGTTGTTACACATGACATGCCTACTTATCGCTAAATCATTTAAACTATGTAATTTGTTTTTATGGGTCATCCATAATCTATGTAACTGTTTGGGAATGGGATCATCCCACTTTAAATTTTGTGACCACAACTTCCGAATTAAAATTTTTAAAACGATTGTTACCGGGCTAACTAATCCGAGTGGATCGAACATATACGCAATTACGGAAAGTATTGTTCTTTTAGTAACCGCTCTTTCCGGCATTAAATTTATGCGAATAGAAATAATGTCGCGAGATGAAGACCAAATCAATCCTAATGTTTTTGTAAATTCGCATTCTCCAAACAATTATTCTTCCTTTGCATATCAAATAATGCCTTTATGTGGTTGTGACACAATAATTTTTTGTTGTTATATCTATTACAAATTAATTTCCAAGCAATCTCATAATTTTCAGCAGATACTTCTAAGGAATACAAGCATTTAGAAGCATCACCTGATAATGCGGACCGTAAATATAAATACTTTTGAACTGAATTGATTGTCATATTACTATGGATTAATGTTTCATATGCGTCTTTAAATTCCAACCACTCATTATAATTACCTTTAAATTTTGGTAAACTAATTATTGGCAATTTTACTGACTGAGACAAATCTGAACCACAATTTATTCCCTTTAACGAAGGCTCTGAAATTGTATTAGAATCAATAAGATATTTTGCCTTACTAATTAAATGAAAGTAATTATTGGTGAACGAATTTCTTACTTCATATTCACTTTCCAAGTTATTATCAGAACAAATTAATTATCTCGTCTTGCACCGATTTAAATTCCCCAAAAAAGATTCACATGGTCAGATAATTCCGCTAAAGTTTCGTTAGTAATTGTATTATTTGAATCGAATTTATCCGCTAACAATTGTTTAAAATTCGTTAATTTCTTTTCGATGCCGCCCCGTTTCCTATGCAACTTTTTAATCTCCGTCATTATAACAAAAGTAAAAGGTGATACAACGCGTTAATTCACGTACAATTACATGTGAGTAATTTAAATCTACACCCTATTACCAATCGAAGACAGCAAAAATATTGATTTATACGTTTTATAGGATATTAATTAATAAGGAGCTCACCAATTATATCTATTCTTCGTTGCTGTTATGCCTTTATCATTATGAACGTGTCATGGCGTAGGTTTTTCCAACAATTTTCCATTTAAATTCTCCAGTTTGAATATATACCATACTTAATTTTCCATAATACTTCATACGGCTCGAATGGACCATGAATAATTTTATTAACGATAGAATGGACTGTAATTAAAATTTCTTTATTTGTCGCTTATTACTTGTAGATTTATATGTTGTTTTATCTGCTAACGACGTACCACGATTTCGCTAACACTCAATTGCTTATCACCTAGCGCTCTTTTGTAAAAATAGTAGAACATGCGCAGTGTTTAAAATTAACGTTTCGTGACAAAACATATAAAATTGAACAGCAGTATAAAAGGGCGCAAATTACTTTATCACATGTCAATTAAATTTTTAGAATAAGCGTGCCATTCAATAAGTAAATTATCTGGTAAGACGTCGTTCCAATTAAGATTAGATTGCCATAGTTTTTTCATAAATAATTTGGCTCTGACTGACACAGGCCTCACAAATCCTAATAGATCATAAAAGAAGAATTAAAGCTCAATACATGCTTTTTCGTAATGTATTTCTTAAAATTTAATTTTGGAAACAAAACTTCAAAACAATCTAACTTAGTATTAAAATGTATTCCCAAAGTTTTTAATGCGACACTGTGTTTATCGATATTAAGATTTTCCAGCAATTGATGATCAGAGGAAATGTCCCTTAGAATTATTGGACAGTTACTACCCCATTTGTGTAGTTGAAAACCACCACTTGCTAGCAAGTCAATTAATTGATGCTTTAATTGAATATCATCTTGAATGGTATCGCCACCACAAAGAATATCATCAACGTATAAAGCATTTGCGGTTAAAGGAAATTTATCCTTATTATTAACGGCAAGTTCGTATAAACATCTAGTAGCTAAAAAAGCTCTACTCATTAAACCATACGTAACCGTCTGCAACTGTAAGCATTGTACAGACTGTTCTGAACTAGATCGCCATAAAATATTTTGAAAACGTCTGTGTTTGGGATCAATCCAGATTATCCTGTACATTTACTTTATGTCACATAATATTATAAATTTATAAGTTCTAAACAATATTAGAATTTCAAAAAGATCTCTCTGTACAATGGGTCCATTGAGCAACACGTCATTTATAGATTATTAGATTTTGATTTCATACTACTATCAAATACTACCCGTAATTTTGTAGTGCACTTGTCTTCCTTTATTACCGGGTGATGTGTCATAAAATAAGCTAAACCACTATCTAAATCATAACTATTGATATCTATAATCTTTGCGTGTTCCAGGGTTAAATATTCATTTATAAATTGACTGTACTGTTGGAAAAGAAGCGGATTAAATTTAAATCTTTTTTCTAGATTGTGAAATCGTTTTAAAGCAACCGAAAAAGAATCTCCTAAGTTACATAAATGAAGCGCTTGTTTTAGAGGAAGTCGCACCTGGAATTTTTGTTCTACTCGAGCAACGGATGATTGAAAACTATTTTCGCAAGCATCTTGTTCTGAATTGTATTCTTTGAATAACTCGGGCACCTTTTCAGTATCCCAAAATTTTGAAATAAGAGTTTCTATCCTAGAAATTGAATGAAGAGAATACGATACGGAATTACAAATTAAGCGTTCATTTATAGCAGTTGAACCGCTCAAGACATAACCAAATAAAGTATTTTGCAATATGAGAGAGTTGATCCTGAAATTGTGTGTTTTCCAGTAGCAATAATTTTAAAGAATATGTCAGCACCTACTAAAACATCTATATCCTTTGGAATATTAAAATTAGAATCGGATAAAATAATATTTTTAGGTAACTTAAAATTGGAAATGTCAATAGAAACATTGGGAAGTTGTGACGTGATGTTGTCAATTGTGTAACAATGAAAACTTAAGTTATAGTCACTAATACATGACATTATGTTTATACAAACGGCCTTGTGTACTTTGGATGTGGTTTGAGATATGCCAATTATTTCTAAATTGTTATTGTAAGTTTGAATACCTAATTTCCATATTAATCGATTATTAATAAAGAAGCTTGAGAACCGCTGTCTAGTAAACAGTAGGCAATGATAAACTCACCAGTGATAGATTTTACTTTGACCTTTATAATGGGTAATAAGATGTTTTTCGAACAATGTAAGTTCTTACTGAAAAGTTGTGAACTTGATGATTGTTGAGGTACAGGTTTGAGATCTTCGTTTGGTAAAGGTGACGTATCCAAAGGCAACAGCGTGTTGTGACTTGCAGATTTTGTGTTTACTTGCAAATGAAACTCTTTCAGTAACGTCAGATTCCTTAAATTTATCACATTTGTACAATTTATGATCAGATAATAAGCAAAAAATGCAATTAATATTTTTAGTTTTAGTGTTACGGTGAACATGAGCTTTTTCCTTTAAAGCCTTTTTAGAATCGGGTATTTCCTGAAACGACAAAATTCTTTGATGTAAAAATTCTAAAAATTCATCAAACAAGGGAACCTTTGATTTATCCCCTTGTAGCTGATAAGCTTGATTGGTGAAATAATCTAATTTTTTAGTAAAAATACGCACTAGCATAATACTCCAATCATCCACAGGTTGACCTAACATTTTTAATGCACCTGTGTGCTGTTTATTGCAAGAAACTAATTCTTTTAGATTTGAAGGGTTGCTCCTTTGAATGGTTGGAATGGAAAGTAAAGCATCAATGTGAGAGTTAATTAAAGCAGTTTCATTATTATATGATTCCTTTAAAACAGTGGCGGCTTGTCCATATAGTCATTTGGTCAATGACCTCCCAAAAATTTTGACAATATATAAAAAAATACTCATTATTACGTGTTTTATTAAAATAGGTAATTAAGTCGCAAATCGCAAGTACAATAACTTAAAATTTATAGGCCGTCATTCGTAATTCATCCTCTTCAACCTTGGGCTGGCGGTGCGAATTGTCCTCATTGAATTAGATCTACCCGGAAAAACTCGAAAAACGTGCAGCGCCCAAATAAACGCGAACGTCCGAAGCTATAATCAACTTTGGGTCATGAGCCGGATCCCGCAGTTTACGTTGACTTTGTATAGGGTGTACAACTACGCTCGATTTTTGATTCGATTTTCGCGTGTTTTAAATCAATTTAAGAATTTATATTGATATGTTTTACTGTTGTTGTGTTGTTTTGTAAAAATACTATTTTTGATTCGCGTGTGCATGCGCTATAATAGAAAATGTCGGTAGTGCAGAAAATTAAACAACTAAAAGTGCTAACAAACTTTATTTTACAAAATTAGTTGAGTTCAAGGCAAATGGTCGTCCTTTGCCAGAACTAAGTTTACGACAAACTAGCAAAGACAAAAATAAAGATGTTCATCGAAACTTTCGCAAAGTAATGTACGATTTAGCTAACTGGATATGTGGTTGTGAAGTATCAAATGTATTTTACTGTTTTGTTTGTTTATTATTTTCTAAAGACTCGTAAGACTCGCTATAGTGCAAATCCGGTGTAAGAGATTTAAAACATTTAAAGAGGAAATAAAAAAACATGCTTCGTCTGCAGAACACATGAAATGCTCGGTAAATTTTGCAACCGTAGGAAATGTTGATATTCGTACACAGCTAGACAATGCTTATAGAAAATCCCTTAGAGATTTTAATGAGAATGTTTTGAAAAATCGCTATATTTGAACAAAATTGTAGATTGTATAAAATTTTGCGTTGCATTTGAGTTATTTATATTTTTTTAAGTATGCCTATTTTTTAAATTAATTTTGACCTCCCAGTATGATTGACCACGAGCCGCCACTGCTTTAAAATAGTTAACGCTTGAACATAAGATTCATTTGTTAAAGGTAGATTACTTATCAAATTGAGAGCTTCACCTTCAAGGTGACTTTTCAAATAATATAATTTTTCTACAGGCTTTAATTTAGTATTCGCGTGAATTACAGCTTCAAACATATTAATAAACGGCTTAAATTCGCTAATGCATTTTCCGCTAAAAATGTGAATTTGGATGTTTGGCAATTTAATATTGGGAATTTTATTTGAATTGTCACGAACATTAGCAACTAAATTTACTTTTGCATCACATTTTTGTAGAATATTATTAATGAACGCACCAACATCATAGAAAATATTTGTAACATTGTCAATTTCGGCATCCGTCATTACTTCCTCGTCATTTAAACAAATTATTTTAGTATCTAATTCATTAATTTGATCAAAATACTAATTTAAATTTAATTTTCTCACAAGCATTTTATCTTTTAATTCTTCTGATGGAAGGTCTAATTTGTGATCGTTTGTATCTTTCAATTCGTTTAATTTGTTTTATAGCATTTTTCGATTTTAGTTTTTAATTCTATCAATTCACTACTTAATATTGCTTTTGTAGCCATTTTTATTTAAAAATCGAATAATGCCTTTTAAATAAATACATAAAATAACGTGAGAGAATACAACCTTGATGAATTTCTTTGGACTTCGTACTTCGTATAGTAAGTTTCGATAAGGCAAGTTGGTAAATCTAACGGCGGTGATGATAAGACGATACGGCTTCGTGATGCGACCAACCATTTCCATTTTTCAATATAATTCTTCTAATTTAATTTGATTAACAATTGGAAATTTTCTTGAATCTTCTTAATATGGACTTCCAGAAGCTATAATTAAATTGCTTCTCATATGCAACTCTTCTAATTCAAAATCCGTTATCGATAGGACTAGGATGTTGGATACTTGCCCTTAACTTAATTTATATTTATTTTTAATTTGCAATGGACTGTATTTTAAAGTGAATTTGTATTTAAAATTGAAACTACACGAACTATTAATTTGTTGAAGGTTGAATGTCGAATGAACAAAAATATTAACGGAATAGCATACCCCAACAATGCCCGTAAAATCGCCGCCAAAATACAAAAATAAAGAATGTCTTTAACACGCACGTATTATATATTTCTTTCTCTAACCCATTGTTTGTGTATATACTTTTCCTTGTTTGTACCTCATTATACGAACATACAGGGTGTTTCAAAAAAAAATTCCCTAACTAATGAATATTTTGGTAAACTTAAATAAGAAAAGTAATTGTTAACATGCCACTCTTAATGCTTACCATCACCGAAGCCCCATCATAATTTTTAGATATATACATGATCTCAAGTTCCGTTTGAACTTTATCATTAATTTGAATATGTATACATTTAATCACTAATTTCTAACTAGAACACTTAAAGGTAGGGTAAGTTAAAAATACACAATAATTTCTAAACACAATTTCAATATTGATTATACATATACATATATTTTTCCTAAAACAAATGGAATATTTTAATAGTATAGTTCTCATTATTTTGTGCTAAATTTATATTTACATTGTATTGTTTATATACGAATCCTTATCCTATTCTATTATATTATATTCAACTACACATTAACAGTATTAATACCTAAGTACAAAAAACACATGCTAAAAATATGTAGATATAACACAAGAAATACATATAAAATGTAATAACACCTTATTACACATCCAAAAGTTTTATCAGCTAACTATATCTAAACGTCTATACAGTGTGTCCAAGATAAGGATGAACAGCATTGGGATCTCGAAAACTGTGAGAGATACAGAGTCGGTTAAATTTGGAAAAAGTTGCCCACTCGAGGGGTTAACATGTTGCTGTTGAGAAACTTGCTGAGTTCGGCTTACTTCCGGAGATATTAAAAAAAAACCGAAATTGTGCAATTTTGTTTTCATTATATTCTGCAGTTATCCAAAAAGTTACCAAAAAACTGAATTCACTTTGTCATTGTCACTCTTTCTGTTCTACAAGATGGCGTTTACAATTTTTACTACAACGTTTTGTTTCGAAGAAACCATTATCAACTTTATTTTTCTTATGGCACTCAAAAAAGTACACTCCGTATAAGAAAGCATTTTTTATTACTGACTCAACGATATATATGGTTATTCGTGATCTTATTAAAAAATAACGTTTTAGTAAATTTCTAATCTTTTTGGTCTAGTGTGTGCTGAATGAAATCATGGCAACAAAAAAATGAAGTCGAATTAACAATTGACTCCATTTCTTTCATTGTTAATTTTGTAAGAATTTATTTGAATGACAAAGTAGAGTCAGTTTAGCAACGTTTTTCAGTGTAGGTCATATTTTACAATGGAGCAAGTAATGTTTTCAAATGAAGATAAATTTGATATGCTGCCCTACTACATTACATGTCGGAGAAATTCTGTAGAAGCTGAGCACTTGTATTTGATCAAGTACCAGGGACGGAGGCGTTTGGTGTCCAATCCAAAAGAATACGGTTCATTCAAGCAACCCGTACTGTACCGCTAAAAACATGACCTACACTGAATGACTTTGCTAAACTGATACTACTACGTCAATCGAATTGATTCTGTCAGAACTAACAATAGACTTCATTTTTTCGCTGTCATGGTTTCATTCAAGCGCACACTAGACCAAAAAGATTAGAAATTTACTAAAACGTTATTTTTCTCAATAAAATCACAAATAACCATATTGTGTAGTACATCGTTGAAATTGTAATGAAAAATGCTTTCTTATACGGTGTGTACTTTATTTGAGTGCCATAAGAAAAAATAAAGTTGATGATGGTTTCTTGGAAACGAAACGTTGTAGTAAAATTTGTAAACGCCATCTTGTAGAACAGAAAGAGTGGCAATGACAAAGAAAACTCAGTTTTTTGGTAACTTTTTGGATAACTTCAGAATATAATGAAAACAAAATTGCACAATTTCGGTTTTTTTAATATCTTCGGAAGTAAGCCGAACTCAGCAAGTTTCTCAACAGCAAAATGTTGACTCTTTGAATGGGCTACTTTTTCCAAATGTAACCGACTCTGTATCTCTCACAGTTTCCGAGATCCCCATGCTGTTCATCCTTATCTTGGACACACTGTATATACAATTAACAAAACGTAAGCATTCATAATATAAATAACTATAAAATACAGATTAAAACACAGAATAAACGATATACATAAATCCCTATTATTCTACCTAACAATTCTATCAAAATCATTGAGAATCTTAAGGATAAGAATTTAATGAAGCAAAAGTTAACGGTCACGAAGGTATTCTATAATGCCCTCAAGCTAACGTATTACCACAACCATTTGGTATAATACGAGGCGTGTTTTTAAAGTAAGTACTGTTTTCAATTTTCGCCGCCGCAGCGCGTCGTGTTGCTACATCTGTTGGGAAGCCACGGACGCCAATACGGAATCTTCCGTTCAAGTCTACATCTGTTTCCGTGATTGTAAAATGCCGCCGACTATTGAGAATCCCGCCGACTATGAAGTGAGTGCTGTAACACGTTTTCTCAGTGCTAAAGGCTTTAAATCAGCTGACATTCATCGCCAAATCAGTGATGTTTATGGTAAAAGCATTATGAGTGATGGAATGGTGCGGAAATGGGTTAGGGCATTTAAAGATGGCCGCACAAACATTCATGATGAAGAACGAAGTGGGCGACCTTCAGTAATTACCGATGACTTGATTCAAAAAGTGGAATCTAATGTGAAAGAGAATAGACGATTCACGATTTCGTCCTTATCTGAACAGTTTCGTGCTGTCTCAAGAAGTGTTCTTTATGAAATTGTGTCCAATCGCAGGCGGCGTCCTTCTTTGACGATGGAATACAAAAGCTGGTTCCACGATACGATAAGTGCCTTAATATTAGTGGAAATTATGTAGAAAAGTAGAGTAAAGTATAGTCTTTCAAATAAAAAAAATTTTGATAAAAAATATTTGTTTGTTATTTTTTTATTGCAAAACGGTACTTTCTTTAAAAACACGCCTCGTATACTTTTTATCATCACGCTAAGACAATGCGACCTTATTCCTTACTTCTGTACACAATACATGTTTATTTGAAGTAAACTCTTTGCAAAAATTAATTGAAAGAATGCCCGGAGTAGTTTAAGCAATTTACAGACCAAAAGGTAGGTTTTTTGATGAGAAAAACCTTTAGAATTTTCTAGTTTAAAAAACCTTGTTAATCGTGCCTTGCTTTTTCTATTGCTTATGAAATTAAAAAAAATATTTTTTCAAATGATTATATTTATTTGTTGAGATATCGGCGTTAACAAAAAAGACCGTACGTGTCCGAACTTCTTTGAGCGGCAGTGTATATTGGCTTATTGTATAGAACAGAGAGTTTTTCTATGTGTTTGGTGGCAAACTTTTAGAGAAAACTGTATGATTCTTAAACTGTGGTTTTGTAATTAAAACCTCTGCTCCCAATCTTCTCCCTTTATTTTTGCAATATATGATTAACATTACATCTGTACGCTTATTTACATTTTCCATAGTTTTTCCAAATACAGAGTTGTTCATTAATTTATAAAACATTTTTTTGAAATCATTAATTGCCATATTTCGCATTTTCGTATTCAAATCAACATATCTTTTTAGCAAGTCACTTTGATTAAATGAGAGAATTCGATGAATCCTATCAATCTCTAAACCTGCCCTCAAACACTGTTGAAGATTTCTATAGTGAATGATATTTGCACTTATTGTTTAGATTTGGAATTAACTTCGATTATTTTGAACCTGGTGGTGTGATATTTTCAGGGCAAAATGGAAATTCATTATGATCATCACGCAATTGTTTCGGGTATATCAAGTCAACCTCAAAGATGTATTCTTTCGGTGAATTTTTAGATATACTTAATACATCAAATTGTTTTATCTCTTCTACTCTTACAAACTTGAACGAATTGATTGGTAATAATGCTGATAACGATTTGCTATAGAGATTCGTAGCATCCACGTAGTTGATAAAAGAAGTGGGTTTTGACACATCATAACTTGCCATGTATTTGTTATTAGCTTTTAAATGTCGAATGCTGCATTGACTAACACCACCTCTAACACCCTTTTGTATAAAATTAAGCATATCAATATCTGTTAAAAGCTCCAGTTCTACTTTAGTATATTTAAGCATGGCAGCCCAAGACAAACCAAGTGCAGAAAAAAAGTTTGCAAGATCTAAGTCATATATTTTCCCACATACGCTTCTAAATGCTTCAAAGACGTCAAATAGAAGAAGAACATCCGTTTTTAAATATAAGTCACTGTATTCTCCTATGGTACTAATATTAAATTTTCCGCAAATCGTTTGTGTATGAGATAGTCTTCTATTGTTATATGGCATCCTCTTAGCTCATTATAAAATTCTTCACGTAGCAGTAGTTTGTTAGATTTTAATTTATCAAAAGAATCAAAAAATGAATATGGAAACACCCCCTTTTTTCTCATAAGTTTAAATTCATCCTGATCCGGAAAATAATGTTTAATAGCCCGACATTGATCATTGTTTAAATTGTCTGCTAACTGACTAAGACTAGCAGGCATAAAACGGAACGAGTCTAAGAACCTCATTTTCAAACACTTGTTTCGTAATCCCCCATTTATGTTTTTCTCCGTATCCACCAGAATATGTTTCGAGAATGAAATATACTTTTCCTTATTTTCCGCAATAACTTCTATCACGTCACCTCCTACACCTAAAGTTTTCATAAACAAACTAGCTGACCCGGAAAACTTTGTTTTGCCATATACATTATTTCTAGAGATTATTTAGGTAGAAAAAATAATTCGGTATATGAGTGGAAAAGGCACGGAGCACTGTCGATGATAACGGAATATAAAAAAAACAAACCACTAAACATTTATTTTTCAAATTTATTAAATGTATGTACATATCACTAATTATGACAATATTACTAAAAAACAATATCAGTCTCTTAATCCAACAGAGGGTACAATATTTTTTGTTTTCCCATCCTTAGCTAACACAAACAAACTGGATGGTTTGCCCACTCGAGAGCACGCCTCGTATAATTGTCCGTGTAAAAAACATAATGTGCCCAAATCTAAACCACAGACAGACATCGTTTGGTCTTGAAACTTATTGATAGGCATTGCAAATGCCAATCTAATTGGAAATTGAAGGCGTTTAAATTGAATTGGTACATCTGTGGGTATAATAGAGATTTGCGGTAGTAATATATTTTCACCTCAGAATTTGCCATTTAAAATGATTGCTTCAATAACATTTTTCATTAATTTTTTAATAACTAATCGAGTGCCGTTGCACAACTGTGGTGGGTTCAAATTACGAAGCAAAATAACCGGAAATCCAACCTTCAGTTGTAAATTATATGGAGGCATGCCAACGTTGACAAATCTTTTATTTAAATTTTCGTTTTACCACTAATTTGGTCTAAAAACCTTAAAATCTTTAAAACATTTTAGTACAAAATGTGTTTAAGATGCATATAGCAACATATACAATTTGATATTTTATACTTTACATCATACATTTAGTTTAAACGAGTGCTTTTACAAAATTGAGGACTTAAACGGTATTATTGATTTTCTCCATGCAAATTGACTCCCAAAACTACAGGTTTTATCGATGTAAGTACGTATTTTTGTTAAAATATCTAGTAGAATGTCAAAATGTTTAGTACTGCTAACTTCGAAATTTGGTTGATTGTTTTAAAAATTAGATTTAGTATTGATTTATGTTGGACTTTATAGGTCAATTATATTGTTAACATGTGACAGCAACAATCCGTTCATTACCCATTGCAGTTTCCATTGATAAAATCTTTTATGTATTCTTTTTAATTATGCGTTCAGGTTTTTTCGGTAAAAATTGAGTTTAGTCGGGTTTTGTCGATATTGGATAAATATATGATGATATTCAAAAGATTCTTCAGTATATCTTCATCAGTTGTGTTGAGAAGTACTTACAAAATCAAACATGTTTGCATGTAATTATTGTGGTGGATGTTTTAACCGCAAGGATAATCTACGAAGACGTCAAGTAGGTTATTGTAAATCCACATCACGTTTATGTGAAGTATGTGGAGTCATCTTTAGTAGTGAAGGACATTTTCAAAAACATCAAAGTGAAAAGCATAAAATACGGAAAAAACGTGCAAAACTTGTGGAGGTTACCGAGTTCAAACGCGTTCGTATTGATACCAAACCTGGTGGTGAATGTAGTGGTTCTCAAGATATGACCGTTTGTTTCGAGTGCGGTATTAATATCCTGACAAAATATTTAAGTCAGCATAAAAATAGTTTGGAACATAAAAACCAAATTAAATGTTGTGAAAAGGTTTGGTGTAACTATAATAAACAACGCGTTTAAAAACAGGATCGCTACATACCGGATCTCTACAGACGATAATTGAGTTCACGTAGATGTAGTTTCTACTGTATTTGAAACAGAAAACTTTAGATTGTGTTTGTCAGGATATCAATAAACATCTTTCTGTAAAGGTAAATGTTAAACTATTTGGAGAATTTACGTTAGCCTTAAAAGGTGGAGAGATCATTCACAATGATCACCTAAAACATATAGTGGCTATGATTGAACTTAATAAAGAGAAAAGGGTTGCTTTTATTTCATCCGAAAACTGTCATATTTGTGGAAAACCCTTCCAAGAGCGTGATAATAGAGTGCGAAATCACGATCACTTAACGGGGAGATACCTTGGAGCAGTTCATAGCATTTGCAATCTTAATTTTAAAATTTTATACTTTATACCAGTGTTTTTCCACAACTTATCAAATTACGATGCTTATTTTTTATAAAAACTTTAGGTGTAGGAGGTGACGTGATAGACGTTATTGCGAAAAATAAGGAAAAGTATATTTCATTCTCGATACATATTCTGGTGGATACAGAGAAAAACATAAATGAGGGATTACGAAACAAGTATTTGAAAATGAGGTTCTTAGACTCGTTCCGTTTTATGCCTGCTAGTCTTGGTCACTTAGCAGACAATTTAAACATTGATCAATGTCGGGCCATTAAACATTATTTTCCGGATCAGGATGAATTTAAACTTATGAGAAAAAAGGGGGTGTTTCCATATTCATTTGTTGATTCTTTTGATAAATTAAAATCTAACAAACTACTGCTACGTGAAGAATTTTATAATGAGCTAAGAGGATGTCATATATCAATAGAAGACTATACTCATGCACAAACGATTTGGGAAAAATTTAATATTAGTACCAAAGGAGAATACAGTGACTTATACTTAAAAACAGATGTTCTTCATCTATCTGACGTCTTTAAAGCATTTAGAAGCGTATGTGGAAAAATATATGACTTAGATCTTGCAAACTTTTTTACTGCACCTGGTTTGTCTTGGGCTGCCATGCTTAAATATACTAAAGTAGAATTGGAGCTTTTAACAGATATTGATATGCTTCATTTTATAAAAAAGAGTGTTAGAGGTGGTGTTAGTCAATGCAGCATTTGACATTTAAAAGCTAATAACAAATACATGGCAAGTTATGATGTGTCAAAACCCACTTCTTTTATCAACTACCTGGATGCTATAAATCTCTATGGCAAATCGTTATCAGCATTATTACCAATCAATTCGTTAAAGTTTCTAACAGTAGAAGAGATAAAACAATTACATGTATTAAGTATATCTGAAAATTTAATCCGAAATGATACATCTTTGAGGTTGACTTGATATACCCGAAAGAATTTTTGCGCTAAAAATATCCCACCACCAGGTTCTAAATAGTCGAAGTTATTTCCAAATCT
Organism: Abscondita cerata; assembly: GCA_030710515.1. Classification (NCBI taxonomy): domain Eukaryota; kingdom Metazoa; phylum Arthropoda; class Insecta; order Coleoptera; family Lampyridae; genus Abscondita; species Abscondita cerata. Next base: position 66,388 of record JALBCR010003807.1, on the reverse strand, counting down.
AAACAATAAGTGCAAATACATCATTCACTATAGAAATCTTCAACAGTGTTTAAGGGCAGGCTTAGAGATTGATAGGATTTATCTAATTCTCTCATTTAATCAAAGTGGCTGGCTAAAAAGATACGTAGATTTGAATACGAAAATGCGAAATATGGCGATTAATGATTTCAAAAAAATGTTTTATAAATTAATGAACAACTCTGTATTTGGGAAAACTATAGAAAATGATTCAGAGCATGTTCTGTCATGGGACAAGACAGAGCCCCCTCATGGGCAAGTACAGAAAACCTGCATTATGACGTCATAGTACAAATAAACAAACAATCTGATAGAGAAGTTTACTTCCATATTTCTTTAAGCTGAATTATCGCACCCCAGGTTCCCCACCTCAAATTGTTCAATAGAGCATCCCCTATGCCCTGTTTAATTTTTGCACGCTTTCACTAAAACACCCTGTATAGGCTTCTGTGTCCTCGAGTTAGCTAATCATGTGATGTTTGACTTTTATTATAACTTTGTTAAGAAAACCTACGGAGATAATGTGAAACTGGCGTATACAGATACAGATTCTCTTATTCTACAGACGTATATTGATAACTTTTATGAAGCATTAAAAAGAGTTTAGATAAATATGATACATCCAATTTTAAAGAGGATAATAAATTTGGCATTCCAAGAAATGAAACTGTTATTGGTAAAATGAAGGATGAGTATGGGGGGGAAAATTATATGGGAATTTGTCGGAACGGGTTCTAAAGCCTATATTGTTGATGTTGAGGGTAAACTTTACAAACTGCAAAATGTATTCAGAAAGCTGTAATGAAAAGTGGATTAACAATGGATGACTATAAAAACGTGGTGTTTAACGGTATTAATATTTATAAAAATGTACCATCATTTACATCAAATAAACATGTGTTGTATACAGAATTAAGGAATAAGGTCGCATTGTCTTGGCGTGATGATAAAAGGTATATTATACCAAATGGTTGTGGTAATACGTTAGTTTAGGGGCATTATAGAATACCTTCGTGACCGTTAACTTTTGCTTCATTAAACTCTTATCCCTAAGATTCTCAATAATTTTGACATTATTGTTAGGTAGAATAATAGTGATTTATGTATATCATTTATTCTGTGTTTTTAATCTGTATTTTATAGTTATTTATATTATGAATGCGTTTTGTTAATTGTATGTATAGACGTTTAGATATAGTTAGCTTATAATAAGGTGATATTACATTTTATATGTATTTCTTGTATTATATCTATATATTTTTAGCATCTGTCTTTTATACTTAGGTATTAATACTGTTAATGTAGTTGAATATAATATAATAGAATAGGATAAGTATTCGTATATAAACAATACAATGTAAATATAAATTTAGCACAAAATATTGAGAACTATACTATACTATAAAAATATATGTATACAGGGTGTAGAATTGGTTCGCGCACCATAGGGATTTTCATGTTAAATTCTTAATGTCAAATATTGGCCCCTCAAATTATTTTAGAGAAAAACTGTAAATAAGTTTTTTGTAGAGAAAAAAATAATACTACCGAATCATTACGTAGTTATTTTGTTACTTTGTATACAAGCGTTAAACTTAAGGAAATTAAAATTGATATTTTAGCAAAAATAGGTAGTGCCGTATGTAGCCAAATGAGAAAAATGTTAAAACGTTTTAACTGTGAAATAATCGAAATAATCACCTTACTGAATACTGTCAACATTGAGCCTTGTGCCTGACTTTCTGGCAAAATTCTGGGTCCTGTCTACGTAAAATTGCCTTTAAGTTTTGTGTAGTACGGTGGGAATACTGATGTGTTGGTGCTTTCTTTGCTTGCTCAAATACCCGGATGTGAAGGACCAAATTATGTTCATTAGTCGTCAGCTTCTTATTTGTCGATGCGCGAACCAGAGCTTCCAAATTTACGAGAAGATAACACCATACTTTTTATATTTTTGCATTAGAAAATTATATTTCTTTTATAGAATTTGTTAGTAAGACAATTAATAATAATTAACAAAACCTTTCAAATGGAATCAGAAAACGGGCGCAGGGCGATCCAATAGTTGCGTTGTTATAACTTAAAAAAGTATAATAGTAAACTTTAACAATAAAACGATAGTTATAGTAACGAGCTTAATAGAATCAGTATGATCATTAGTACCTATCACAAAAGCTGATATTGTTGAAATATTGCTTACCGGGGTAGTTGTCTACACCCACGCTGAACGTACTTTCAGACTAAACTTTACATATAGTGTGTGATTGTTGAATGTTTATGCTGTTTTAACCATTGCCAAATGTAATTATCACTTCTTCAATTACATTATCGTAAAATTCAAAATCTATTTATTATATTTATGTTATGCTCGTTATCTTGAAGTTCTATTGTTATAAATTGATTTTGAATTTTACAGCTATTGTAATTTAGTTTTTCAGTGACGCAAATGATTTTTTTTGTAAGTTGTTTGTCACTGAAGTATGTTACATACTCATTTTAAATAAATGTTGTGTTTTTAATTTGTTTTAAAATTTTTAATTAATTAATTTAAGACATTAACTGAAGAAGCTGTGTAAGTTAAAAAACATATTTAGATTCTCTAATATGGATCCCATCTTGACACTCATCCCAAGATGAAGAAGCTATGGCGAAACGTCTTAATTAAAACAATTTAAAAACATTTATTAGGTGTTTTGTTTTCAAACAAACTGCGTCACTGAAAATTCTATAATTATTGCTCATTTTTTCTATTATATTTATCCACCACGTAGTAACTTGTTTTAATTTAAATACAAATTTGTAATTTAATTAGAAACTATAAAGTCCAGGAGAGTTTTTCGGCGTCCATTATAAATATAGCGACACATTAAATTTTAATTCAGATTTACAATAGACTTTTTTTTTAAGTACCTAGTTCTTTAATTGAATTAATTAACTATGGAAACAATAGAACATAAGAATCTTCAAAACCATATGTAAATTGGGCTATTACATAATTTATTAAAGATAATTATTTCTAAATTAAGTATCTATAGTAGTATTTTAGCAGTTACTGGAAACCTATTACAATCAGTTTTGTGCAGCATTACAACTTTAAACGAAAATATACAGAATGGATGATCAATTAAAACCGAGCATCTACAAGTTTAATTTAAAAAATCAAGAATGGTCACAAATCTACACAATATTTATTGGTAAGTTTAGCAGTAATACAAATTCAGACTAAACTTAATTTCGTTAGCTTCGTTGAGTGGATTTACCTCACTGGCGACGATCGCTTGGTCTTCTCCATCTGTACCAATTTTAACTTCAAATACATCATACATAGGAGCAATTACTTTTGAAGAAGCTACGTATTTTCCTCTGATACCAGCCACAATCTCCTTAATCATGTGCCCATTTGTAGGAGTAGTATTTGATTTGATCGGAAGGAAAAAATTGTTTATACTAATGGTCACATTACAAATTGCATCATGGAGTGTCGTAGCACTAGCGCAAAAACTAATCCATCTGTACATATCACGAGTTTTTTCTGGAATTTCGGATGCGATATCATGTTGCTTACTTCCAGCTTACATGGGGGAAATATCAACACCAAAAGTTCGAGTAATTTGGGGAAACCTTCTTCTGATACTACCTTACTCAGGACAACTTTTAATTAATATTATTGGTTCTTATTGCACCATCAAAACTACAGCATTAATTTTTCTAAGTGTGCCAGTTATTCAATTGTTGGGCATTTTATTTATTCCAGAATCTCCTTATTATTTACTTACAAAGCACAAAACTCTAAAAGCTGAAAAATCGTTAAAAAAGTTAAGATTGAAAGAAAACGTCGAGGAGGAATTTAATTGTTTAGTTAATGATGTCGAACGACAAATATCAGAACCTGGAAATTTTAAACATTTATTTCTGATTTCAACCAATCTCAGAGCTCTGCTAATATGCATAGCAATGCAACTCTTTGAACAACTTAGCGGGGTTGCTGCTTTCTCAGTTTACACTCAGACAATATTTTCATTGGCTGGCAAAAAACTATCTGCTTCGCTTTCTGCTATTATATACTCAAGTGTATTACTTGTCACAAGTTGTATTTATTTATTTGTGGTAGATAAACTAGGACGAAGATCTTTGATGCTAATTTCGTCAATAGGAGCGAGCATTGCTCTTTTTGCTGTAGCCGCATATTTTTATGTAAAATTTGAAACTGATTTAAATGTGTCTAATTATGGTTGGATACCTTTAGCAGCAATGATAATGTTTACAAGTACATCCACCGGAGGAATAGCAATTTTGCCTTCGATAATGACAGGGGAGCTGTTTTCATCGAGTATTAAAGGATTTGCTATGGGCACAGTAAATCTATTTTCTTTCGTATTTATAATAGCTTCATTAAAATTATTTGACTATCTATTCATTCGATTTGGTATGTACGTTCCATTCTTGATGTATGGTGTTTGTACAACTATATCAATTTTTTTTTATTACATGTTCTTACCAGAAACAAGAAGTAAAACTTTGGAAGAAATACAACAATCACTTAGAAATAAAAAATAAAATTTTAATTCAAGCTGTTTACTACTAAGTTATTGTGGTTTTATTAAAAGCAAAAATTCTTCTTTACTGAATTTTTGATCTTCATATATATTTATTTATTCGTATCGTACGTTATTGTTATTACTGTATTGTGATGTAAGTGTTATGTATGGTATCCCAGAAGATCAGTAGAAACCTATACAGTGTGGTAACAAAACATCAAGTTTTCTACATTCTTTTCAATTATTTAAATGAAAACAAAAAACCTCTGTCGTTTTAGAATTGGGGTATAATCGCCAGTTTTTGAAATAATTTTTCATAATACGCAAATCCCCAGATCGTTTTCTTTCAATTTCGAAAACATCCAAATGTTGAAATGAAATTGCCATATCATTGGCGTAGAGCAGCCATGTCAAACTCAAAGTCACTGGTGGGCCAAAAGCATGAAGACCATAGACTAGGTGGGCCGCAAAACCTAATCTTAAAGAAGACAAACTACTGAAAATCTTAACGAAAAAAAGTACTATTATGTTAGAAGTATATTTATTAAATTTCCAATAAAAGGACATTACAAAAACTTACAAACATTAACTTCTTTTGCCAGATATTTGACATCTTTTGTCTTTAATTAAGTTGTCTATTTGTGGCGTGAATTTATCGGCGGAAATAACTTTTAAAACTGCGTCCAAGTGTGCGTCCGTCAATCGCGATCTTGCGGGAGACTTGTTTCCTTTCATCAAAGAAAATAATTGTTCACACTTATAGGTACTTCCAAACATTGACAGGATTTTACAGGCAAGTTTTCTCATTTCTTGGTATTGAAAAGGCAAGTACTTATAAAATTCGAATGTACCAACACTATCAAATTTTTTTTTTAAATGGGTTTGACACTGAATCTCAATCACTTCCATCTGCAAGTGAGGGGGAACTTTATCAATATCGATAGTGAAAAGACCAGTAAATAAAGAAAAATTGTTTTCTTGGGACTTAAAATCCTGAAAACGCTTTTCAAATTCTGACAGAAGGCTTCCCATTTTCTCTGTATACATTTTGTATGATATTGGGCCACTTGTACTTTCCTGATACGCCTTGCAAGTCGGAAAATGTGACAGATTATCCACCGCTAACTGGTTTTTCCACAGCATCATCTTACACTTGAAAGCTTTAACATGATCATGCATATCTGTTATAACTTGACGTGGTCCTTGCAATTTCGTATTTAAGTCCGACAAGTGTTTTGTGATGTCTACCATAAATGAAAGATCTTGTAAAAAGGTACGTCGGATAATAAGCTGACATCTTGTTCTTTCACTTCCATGAAAAGGCGTATTTCTTCTTTGAGTTTCCAAAACCGATCGAGAACCATAGAACACGAAAGCCATCGCACTTCTGCATAATAAGGTAAACCAGTGTACTCACTTTCTAAATCACGTAAAAACGCACAAAACTGTCGCTGATTCAAGCCACGTGACCTTATGAAGTTTATCATTTTTTCACTGACTTTAAAACGCTTTCCAACTTGATCACTTTTGAGCATAAAACTTTTGGTGGATTATGCAATGAACATGATGAAAATCTGGTTTGTCACTGCCCGTTTCTCTGATATTTGTTTGTAATATTTTAATGAAGCCATTATTTACTCCAGTCATTGAAGGAGCTCCATCTGTTGCAACGGAATACAGTTTTGACAAATCTAAATTGTACTTTTGCAGAAGTCCATAAACAGCATTGAAAATATCCTCCCCAGTTGTTGTATCATGCAATGGTACTAATTCCATCAATTCTTCATAAACGTTGATATCTCTATCAACAGCACGAAGAAAAACAGCGAGTTGCGCCACACCACACACATCTGTACTTTCGTCACAGGCAATAGAAAATGCAATGAAAGAGTCTGATTTTGTTTTTATCTGTTCGCTTATATTGGCAGCCAACTCGGTAACTCTTTCAGCGACAGTATTCCGGGACAAGGATATATTTTGAAAAGCCTTCACGCTCCCGGGACTTACAATGTCCGCGGCCTTTACAAGGCACTCTTTTATAAATTCACCTTCAACAAATGGTTTTGAGTGTTTTGCGATCAACTCCGACAGTACGTAGCTCGCTTGAACGGCAGATTCATTTTCTTGCTTTGGACGTGTAAACATAAGCTGTTGATCTTTTAACCGTGATTTTAACTCTTTTAACTTTTCGTTTCTAATCATGCCTGTATACTTGTCAAACTTAGTTTTATGACTATCATAGTGACGTTTTATATTATATAATTTTGGGACACAGACTGTACTGTTACAAATCAAGCAAATAATTTTGTCTTTCACTTCACAGCAAAAAAACTCTAATTCCCACTTTTCTTGAAAGATACGATGGTCATCTCCAAGTTTCTCTTACTTCCACTTGGTTTTGAAACAGACATGTTAAAAACTTTACCCGAAATAAATAACAATAAGTACTGTTACGTGTTGTAACAATAAGTACGCAACTAAACTCGCAATTCTATCGCAACTGACTCATAACTGACTGAACAACTGAACTGAATCGAGCGGTATTGGCTTATATACGGATTGTGATTTCTCGACAGTTCTTTCCAGAATGTTCAGGTAGCGTCATCTGTGTTCTCGCGCGATAGAACTTTCCGGAACAAGCCAGGCTTTTAGGTTGAGCGCGCATCTTAGTTCATCATCACAGTACTTTATTTTCGGTTTTTAACAGGCTCGCGGGCCGCATTACATGGCTGTTTTCAAAATTGATTCGGGGCCGCAGGAAAATGCTCAGTGGGCCGCATGCGGCCCGCGGGCCGCATGTTTGACATGGCTGGCGTAGACGAATTTTTGACAGAAAGAAGATCATACACGGGTGATTCATAAGTAATGGGCCAAATTGTAAATCTACGTTCAGAAGGCCAAAATCATAATATTTTAATTAACAATAATGGGTCTTAGTCTGCTCTTTACTGAGATACAGGATGTTAAAGCGAAAAAAATAAAATAGATTTTTGTTAATAGCTCAGCTACTTTTCTACATAATGACTTGTAACTTGGGTATGAAGTAGTTTTTGTAAAGGTAAACAAGAATGTGTGAGAGGATTTAACTTAACTCGTAGATGTCGCCACAAGCGCCGTATGAATTAGATGAAATCAGCTACACATTTTTTATCGCTCATTATTTTACAACATACATATTTAATTTAGATAGCCCCATCATTTCTGTAGAAAAAAGCTATACTTCTTTAAACTTCAAATTATTAACGATTTTTGAGATACACTACACTACATTTCATGGTGATCGACGTAGCATTAATCTGTTAAGACACAAGCATGCCATGGAATGTTGACATTTACCTAGCCGTAATTGATAATTGATAATAATATTAAAATGAAACCATACAAAAATTACGTAATAAAACACATTTATTGTACGCCAATGTTGTCTTTCGTTTTATTAACTGGCGTACAATAAATGTGTTTTATTACGTAATTAATTTAACATGTAGTTTCCATGTTAAATCCTTGTCTAGAATTAATCCCAGATATTTAACATATTTTGAGATTTCGTAACTGTTAGATCCCAAATTTAAATTTTGATCACGAATACGATGCCTGGAGAACACACAGCACTGAGATTTTTCGGCTTAGCACAGATCCTTGACACAACTCACCAAAACTTTTCCTGACTGATTTTACCCAATACGGAAACAAAAACTTTCCTATGGTGGAAAATATTTATAATGCATCGGGCGTTAACCGGTACTAACCCTAAACCTATTAACAAACGTTCAAGCGTTATCAAATTTACTCCATCATAAGCATTCTTAAGGTCCATAAAGAATGCACACAAGCATGTGTTGTCTGAAAAGGGGTGCTGTATATCAGAAACTAAAGCTGTAAGAGCATCTAGAGTTCTTAGTCCTCGACGAAACCCAAATTGCATTTTGTGGAGTAATTGATTTTGTTCTATAAAGTATTCTAGACGTAATTTAATTAGCCTTTCAAACAGTTTACATACACAAGATGTTAAAGATATAGGCCGGTAAGAATTTATATCAAGTTTACTTTTACCTGGCTTAAGGATTGGAACTATTAAAACCGTTTTTAATGTACAAGGAATATTCCCTGACCACCATATTTCCGTAAATAGCGACAACAGAAAAACTTTTGGGGTTAATGGCATTTCCTGGATCATCGTGTAGTGAATTCCATCCAAGCCAGGTGATGAGGCTCTAAGATTTTGCAAACATGATCTAATTTACTAATTTGAAGAGCTGATGACATGTATGAACCGAGAGAGTTGTTACAGGCATAGGAGAAAAGCGGAGGTAGTTGTGGCGGGATAAAATTAGGTTACAGTAGTTTATATAACTCTTCAATTTTAACAGGGACATTATTTACCGGTGTAGAACTACCAATACCTTTTAATTTCTTTTACATAGACCAAACTTCTGAAATAAGGGTATTTTTTGATAAAGTGTTACAGAAAGTTTTCCATTGATTGCGCCTTTTGATTTTAAAATTGTTTTTACTATATTATACTATTAAAATCATATTTATCATCAACCGAAACAGTTGTAAGATCAGCGTGGAAAATGTTTTGTAAATAGATAGAATATGATACCTAATCAGCTCCCTTTAATTTCCATTTAACGTTAAAATTGTGTTTATGTGCAAGAATTCCTTACCTAAAGATGCCTATAGTAATTACGTAATGATCAGACCCTAAAGTGTCATCCAGAACAGACCAGTCACATAGCAGAGCAAGATTACTCGAGACCATACTCAAGTCTATTTCCGAATCATCTAGTAGGAGTTCCGTTGTTAAGTACCGCGTAATTAAAATTTTCTAAGCTATCTATAAGACAATGGCTCAGAATGTCATTATTTTTACAACTCCACATTTGATTATGTAAATTGAAATCACCAGCAACTAGTACAGATGAGGGAAGTGCAGCAAAATGGTTGTCCCAATCTGTTCTCGTCGTGGTCACGTTAGGTGGTCTATATACACTGACGATGCAAAGATTGGACCATTGGGGTAAAGTAATTGCTACTTGAATAAAGTAAAGGTAAAGTAATTTTTTTACACTAAGAAAGCAACACCGCCATAACCATCATGACGGTCGGATCTTATTATTTGGTAACCAGTTCGTACTTTTCAACCAGGTTTTACAAAGTATTGCTATGTGAATATCGGATTTACTTAAATGGTTAATAAAACTATTTTTATTAGAGGTCAAAGAACGACAATTTTATTGCATCACTTTTAATGTTAATGTTAAAAGAGTTACTTTGATTATTTATATAGTCTACGGAATTGTTAGCAATAAAGGATTTCATTTCGTTTTTTAAATTTGTTTTCTTAAAACAAGGAGGAAGATTATCTGTGTTTATTCTTATGTCTTTTAAGACTTTATATATAAATGCTTCAAAGTGGTTCAATAAGTTAGGAGGAAGAGGTGCTAAGGCGAGTGCTAAGGGTAGTTGGGTTGTATTATATTCTCTTGGGAGAGGACTAGAAATTGGTAAAAAAGACTTACGTTTTTTTGAAGAAGTAATAGTTTTTGTAGTTCTTACATTGTGAGGATTATTGCAAACTATAGGTGTAGGGAGCTTTGGAAAGCTGGTTTCGTCATTAAGATTTTGAATTGGAAAGAAGCGATTCGTCGAAGCGATTTATTTTATTTATTTATTTATTATAAGTGATATTAGCGAAACAAGGATTATTTTAAAATTTTTCTGCTTCTTTAAATGTCACATTTTTTTCTGACATTATTTTTTTAATGCTAACTTGTTCAAGATATTTAGGACATAAACGAGAAAACGAATTGTGGGCAGTACTATTACAATGGATACATTTACTGAAAACTGCGCAATTACCTTCGTGAGCACAAGATGCACAACTTTTACATTTGGTTTGTGAAGATTTGCACTGATTCTGTAAGTGGCCAAACTGAAGACATTCAAAACATTGAACCACGCGGGGTACATAATATTCTACAGGACATCTTACGCTACTAATAGTTATGTATTGTGGCAACATGTTACCAGCAAAAGTTAACAACACTTTCTGCTTCGGGACAAATTTTATTGTGTTATCAGGGTTTTTAGACGTTTTAAGCTTAAAATTTTTGCTTTGCTATTAATATGTTGAAGTAGATAATCTTCGTTTAGCCTCGTATCGACACCTGAAATTAAACCTAGCCGTTCCGTCAAGTGTTTAGGAACGTACGCTCTTAAATTATTTGCTTTTAAGTTATCGTTATTAATAAGGTTGTTTACAACAACTATTTAACACATTTCAATTTTAATTCTATTCCGGTCCACTGCCGAAACTTGGATTACAAAATCGATTACTTTTAATTTATTGTGAATGATATCACCCACCATGATAGGATGTAATTTACCTAGATTTTTTTCTAAGTGTTCTACATAAGCGTAAAAAAAACCTTCACTATTTTTCAAATTACTTAAATCATACACATTGTAAATAAAATCGTTGTTCACTTGCGACAACTCTGTATTATCACTATCAGCGTTTACGGATATAGAAGAATTTCTCTTTCCATTACATTCCACCAAATTGCTACTTTGGGAAACATTATTAGCAGTTTCACCGTATTCACTACTTTCCATGGTTAAACCAAACTTAGTCCAACAAACAATTTAAGTGAAAAATGAGCCAAAAAAAAAAGAAATCAAAACAATTTTTCTAAAAAAATGAACGAAAAATTCTAAACGCAATTACAACGAACTTAAAAATAAAAAAGAAAAAGGAACAAGCTCACCCAAATTAATTTGAAAAAGCACAATTGGTTAGAATTTATAAGCACTTCCGCACTCTTTCAATGTCACGATTGGAATCAAACAAAATCTTCCAAAACAAAAACCACCTCTACCAGTAACACCACAATTGCATACATTTAAATCAAACAATTTTCAAAGTTATCCAAGTACTAGTTTTTCAAGTTTCAATAATTTCAAGAAAACTTATTTCAAAAGCCCACCTTTTATTCAGAAAACACAGAAAAATAATTGCCACCAAATTACAAACCACAATTTCCTAGCCAACCCATAAATATTCAAACACGGCCAGTTAATCAAAAATTTCCCACAAATTCCCAAGTATTTGAAAAACCACGTGACGTTTTCAAACCCCAAAATTCACACAAACCGACTTCTAAACTCGAACCAATGTTTACTCAATCACAAATACCTTCCAATAGATTTAGTAAGAAAAACCATTTTCAAGGTTCCGGACCAAGAAACTTTTATTTCAGAAAAATTAACAAACATAGAATATAACGAACCAGACTATACAGAAATTAAGGATCATTATGTAGAAACCCAAAACTGTTTATTACCGGAAAACGATAATATTATTAGTGAAACAGACGAAACTTAAAATTTTCAAATAAAATGGCTTCAAGGTGAGACGTCATAGATTTAAACAACATAATGCAGAAGGCATTACCTTATATCAATATAAAAAAACCCATTAAAATTAAGCACCTGTTAAGCACAATTTAAAGCAGATTTACTACCTTTTAATGAATTTCAACCATTTAAAGCTAAGTTAGAATTTATATATTATGTAATTTTCATGACTATTTTAATGGTATTTTGGGAATTAGAGATTTAAAAAAGATTAAATTTAAGTATAGACTTACAAAACAAAAACAAAGTATTAATGATAGAATATCTATTCCTTTGAAATATAGAAGCAATTTTAATAAACAAGAAATTGAAATACCTTCGCTATCTGCAATACTTAAATAAATAAAAGCAAATCTCCCAGAAGGTGATGTGCTAATTGAAAAAATAACGAATAAATCAATAGTTATTTACGTTATAAGTGCGCTAACAAACTTTTTACAGATGAGTGCCGGTGTTAGACTCAAGTGGGCGATAGCCCACGACCGAAGGATTTCGGCACGAATTAGTGAATTTTGTTAACGCACGAATTACGTATGATATTTTTTGCACGAATTTTATAAAGAAAAAATAATTTCATCATTGCTTCTTTTGAACTACCAACGACGGCGCCTTTTACTGGAATGATAAATTTTAAACTAAAAGGCCGTGACAATAATTTTCTCAATCTGTCAATTTTTTATGATTTTGATCAGAATTTCAGTACATTGTTTAAAAAATTCTAAAAAATGAGTGAAAGCGAAGAGATTTATGGTAGTCCACCTGAAATTCGTGAAGCAGTTAATACTGCAATAAATAATTTACTTCCTTCCAAGTCACGTGGCTGCTAGGAACAGCAATACAATAGATTTATAGCCTGGTGTAAAATTAAAAACATTACCAAATATTCAGAAAATTGTTTCTTGGCCTATTTTCAAGAACTCAGCGAAAAAAAGTCATTATGGTCCTTATATAGCATTCTTAAATCATGCTTGAATATTAAGCACAATATTGACATTTCCAAATTGCCGAAATTAATTGCTTTTCTGAAAAGGAAAACTGAACATCACGATCCTAAAAAATCAAAAATGTTTAGTGAAGAAGAAATAAATAAATTTATCAATGAGGCTCCTGACAGGGAATACTTACTAATAAAGGTAAATTTTTGTACAATTGTACAACCCAAAAATTAATATCTTTTTAATTTAGGCTGCAACGGTAATGGGAATTTCAGGAGCGCTTCGTAGAGAAGAGCTCTGTAACATGCAAATTAAGCACGTAACAATTAAAGACGATATAATGCTTATTGACATACCAGATACTAAGAATTATAAAAGTCATCAATTTGAGATTGTCAAGCCAGATTGGACAAAACTTGTCTAAAAATATCTAGATCTTCGACGGCAAGTTCTTACAGAAAGTCAACGGTTTTTTTACACATACCGTGAGGGTAAATTCATTAATTCCCCAGTGGGAATTAATAAAGTTTGGGAAAATGCCCATGAATATCGCCACATTTTTGAAACTGCCCGAGTTTAAAAATTACAGGGGCACTGTTTTTGACGCAGCAGTGCCACGTTATTAGCCAATAAAGGAAGCGATTTCTTAACCATCAAAAGGCATGGGGGTTGGCGTTCATCCAGTGTAGCCGAAGGCTACATCGAAGAGTCTGTATCCAACAAAATTAAGGTTGCGCACACTCTGACCCATGCTACACCATCGACTTCAACATCTACCAATGAATCTTTATTGAGCTCAACATCTACTCTTGGCGATGGTCAGTCAGTTTATGGGGTGTCCTTTGCAAACCTCCAAAATTGCACAATTAATGTAAAAATAATTAATAATTATGAGGTTAAGAAGGATAACTAAGTATTATACATAGTACGCTAATGTTTCTAGGTTACGTTTGCAGATTCCCTATTTATAATAAAATATTTTCTACAATCCTCTGAAACAATATTAATTTAAATACCCCTTATGTTGCAATGACTTTTGAGAAATACTGCATACAATTCCACCTTGGAATTGTATGCAGCGGTGGACTAAGCACTCTGAAAGTCCCGAGCGTTGAAATGATGCTCCTTGTGCGATTTGAAATTGATGCACCTGCTCAATGTTACTCTACTGATCCTATACGATGATTGGATATGATTATATGTATGATAGCATAAAACCTTAAATGTAAAGTTGCATAGTTTTTTTATGTCGTATTGCGTTACAATTTTTGCTCGGTTTCATTTACATGCTTACAGAACAGATTTAGGTAGAAACGGATTATACGTTTTAAAACTCCCTAGAAGTTTTTATTTGCATTTGTGGCAAAAGACGTGTACTTCAACCTTCAACAATCCTCTTTTTTGTAATCAAAATTCTGTAAAATTTTCAAAATGTTTATTTTAAAATGTACGGGTTCTTTTGAAGGGATTAGATTGACAGCTATGAAATTTGCATCTTCAGATAACTAACAATACTTTAATTCTAAGTAAACGCAGGTAGATAGGTACCAAACCCTTTTCAAAGTTAACGTTTTTTTCTGCAAACTGAGGATAAAAATGATTATTCAAATTTGTATAGGTACCTAAGAATTATATAAAATGCACCTACCGAAATATGAATAAATTATAATCAAAAATTTACAAACACATTCAACAAATAAAAAATAGAGTGTTATCGTTTGGACAGAGTTTGTATTAATTTATTACTTTGATTTGGAGCCATTTTGTGACCAATTTGCAAATAATATTTTCTTGCTCTAAGAATAAAATTGCTTATGTCTACTTTTCCTAAAAATAATTTTGGATTGTTTAATATTCCTAATCTATGTAAGCATCGATGTAATCGAATGTTTAATTAATAAAAATAATCTTTGCTGATGTAAAATACACAATCTTTCAGACAAAAACAAGAAAGTGCCATCGCCTAAATTTTCTGTGTGGACATAAACAAATTACGTCACGACCGGAGCACTCTCGACTTGTATTCTCCTCATTCTTGTATACACATTTTAAGGAACGTGTAGTATATGCTGTTTGTTTACTTAAATTTTTGAGTTAATTAGATTAAGTTATAGTTTATTGTTAAGACTATTTTGTGATTAGTTTCAAACTTGAATTATATAAGGTAAGAGTCTCCTTTCAAATATTATGGAATAGGTATACATTTTACATAGATTTTAAAGTAAATTATTGGTATCATTGTTACGCGCCGCGTACTCGCGTATGCTATGCTCGTTATAATTAATTAATTATTACCGATGAAGTCGTTAAAACAACACTTGAATAGATTTAAGGTATTTATTTACAGCATTTACAAACGTTTAGTCACTTGTACAAAGGTAAAATTTAGACTACCCCCAATTTCTAAAACAAGCACCCTTTTATAACGTTTAGGGTTAGCACGTCATATTCCCAAAACTAACTGTACTTTTGACTGCAAGTTGAGACAAGTTAGAACCTGCGTTTTTGTACGACGGGAGTATAACACCTTACCCCATAAAAAATTAAGTTATATTACTTAATTGCTAATACATCAACTAAAATAATGGTTAGAACAAAATTGGAGAATCACATATTAACTAATTACTTATGTACTAACATGCAAGGATGCAAATTTATAACTAAAATTAACAACCAATTATTAATTGGAACCAGATCTTTTTCTCTTTGCTAAATTAAATCAACATTATTATCGTAGTTTATAATCAATGCTATTATATAGAGTGGATATCATTTACAGTATCAGTCATACCACCTTACTAGATGTAATCTAATGAAATAAACGAAAACTATTTAATTAAAATAAACTCTAACTTCATTTTTATGTATCTGATATGGCTTATTGTTTCGGTTTATAATAATATTTTCATTATCTTTTAATTCTTGAACAACGTAAGGGCCTAGCCAATTTAAGTCTAATTTATTTTTGTAGAATGGTTTTAATAAGGACTTGATCGCCTACATGAATGTTTTGTGGATGACTGGTCGAGTCATACCGCAATTTATTGTTTTCTTTTGTTTTCTTAATTGTTTCTTTAGCTATTTGCCAACTTTCTTGGAAATTCCTTTTATTTGCAACGAATAATCGTCGTAATTATAAAGAGGTACAATCTTGTTGAAGGCGGAAGGGGTGGAAAATTTCCTACCAAACATAAGCTCAAATGGGGTGTAATTAGTTGAATTATGTACTGAAGTATTGTATGAAAACATTGCGTACGGAACTAGGGAATCCCAATTTTGTATATTTTTATCGATGAACGACCTAATATATTCAATCAAGGTACGATGACTTCTTTCGAGGGCCCCATTACTTTGCGGATGGTACGCACTGGTATGAATTTTCTTTATTTGGAGTAATTTACACACGTTAGCAAACAATGAACTTAAAAAGTTTGATCCCTGGTCTGTTAAAAGTGATTCGGGAATTCCAAAATAACAAATTACGTTCTCGACAAAGATACGAGCGACTGTTTCGCTGTCTTGAGAAGTTATTGGAAAAGCAAATGAAAATTTGGTTAGATCATCTTGAATGGTTAATATGTATTTATTCTGGTTAAAAGATTCAGGCAATGGCCCTACAATATCCATATAAATACGTTGGAATGGTTCAGAAGAAGTTGTTGTTATGACCATGGGTTGTTTCACTGTTATATTTTTAGTTTTAACCTTTTGACAAATTTCACACGATTTTACGTATTCTTTTACTTCTTTCTTTATTCCTACCCAATTGTGATTTTCTTTTATTCTTTTAATAGTTTGTTTTACACCTTTATGACCAGCTATGCGAGAGTTATGAGATTCGCGTATAACATCTAGTTTTTGATCGGCTGATAATTCACCATTTTGACTTTTGTAATAAACATGTATCGTGATAGAAGTTTCTTTAAATATGAAACGCAACATTGTTCGTACCGTCTCCCACTTTAATTTATCGTGCCCGCAACCGAGTCGCGGTATTGCAACGTTTTTTCAGAATTGAAAACACAAAGATTTTTAAAATTTTGTAATGCTTGATAAAGATTTTCGTACGTAGGTTTTGGTGATACAAATTTTTGATATAATGTAATAGATCTTACGATTATTTATGTTGAGCTGTAAAACTTCTAGTAAATTTTTGTTTTGGTTTTTAATTCGGCGACATTGTTAAATTTTTCTTTTATACTTTTACCGACACCTCGAGACATTATTAGGTCTTTTGAGACACAATGGCCGATACTATAACTTTCGTCACAATCGAATAAATCTCCTTCATATTCTACAATATTCGAATTTTGGATTACGCGATTCTGAATGTACTCTAAATATTCTGAGTAATCAAGATTTAAATTTGGATTTTGTATGGGATACATGCGCGATAATGCATCTACGTTAGTATTTTGACGACCGGGTTTGTGAATTATTTTGTACTGATATTCTTCTAATTTTAACTTCCAGCGCATTAATCTTGAGCCGGGATCTTTAATATTAAATAACCACTTTAAAGGCTTATGATCCGTGATTATAAAAAATTGTTTACCGTAAATATAAGGTCTGAAATGCTGAGTACCCCAAACGACGGCTAGCAGCTCTTTTTCCGTAGTGCTATAATGACATTCGGCCTTATTAAGAGTTCGCGACGCGTACGCAACGGGTAAGTCCTCATTAATGGGACCTTGCGACAAAATAGCCCCTATCGCGGTACCAGATGCGTCTGTAGTAACATTAAAAGGTTGGGAAAAATCAGGGTATTGGAGTACGATGTCGTTGGTTAATATAGTTTTAATTTCCTCAAAAGCTAATTGTTGAGGCGGGCACCATTCAAATTTTTCGTCTTTTTTCAAGAGTTTAGTAAGAGGTTTAACAATTGCACTAAAATTTGGAATAAAACGCCTGTAATAGCCCGCGAGGCCTAAAAATGCTTTAATTTGTTTGATTGATTTAGGTACAACATATTCCGATACGGCTTTTACTTTTGCTGGATCGGGCATTATTCCTTTATCAGTAACTAAGTGTCCCAAATAGCTCACTTCTTTATGTAAAAATTCGCACTTATCGATTTGAAGTTTTAAATTATGTTGCCGCAATCTAGTAAATACTTCTTTAATTTTGATTTTATGTTCACTTAGAGTAACCGCGTACACGACAATATCGTCAAGATAAACAAAGCATTTGACGCCTTGCAGCCCTGTTAAAACGCGATCCATTAAACGTTGAAAGGTCGCCGGTGCCCCTTTTAATCCCATAGGCATTCGTTTGAACTGGTAATGACCAAAAGGTGTACTAAACGCGGATTTTTCGGAATCGTTATGATTTAAAGGGATTTGATAAAACCCGGAAGCAAGATCTAAGGTAGTAAAAAATTTGGATTTGCCAAGTTGATCGAAAATGTCGGAAATATTAGGAAGCGGATACGCATCGCCCAATGTCTTATCATTAAGTTTCCGGAAATCAACTACGATTCGGTACTTAACTTCTCCTGACGCGTCTTTTCGTTTCGGAACTACTAACAAAGGCGCATTCCACGGACTTGAACTTGGTTCTATTATCTCTTGTTCCAACATTTGGCAAATCTGCTTATCAATTTCAGTTCTTTGCGATTCAGGTAACCTATACGGTTTAACATTAATTGGAGTACATAGTGGATCAGTAGGTATTGAATGTGAAATTGTAGAAGTTAGTGAAAGAGCCTCTGATTTAAAAGAAAATATGTCTAAAAACTCTGAGCATATATCAATTACGTGACATTTTTCTTCGTCATTCAAGTGATTTAATCTGAGATTTTGAATTAATTCAGTTTTTTGCTAAAATATTTGGGTTATGACTTGGTTCGGAGAGTTGTTCGTTTAAACGCGATGTGGAAAGAGGTTCTGTAATTATTGTAAGAGTATCGCAAGTAACTTCATATGAATTAGGATTGATAATTGGAATAATAGACTTTTGTTTTCTACTTTCACGAGTGCATTGCCGTTTATAATTGAGTTAGGATGTTGAGCTTGATTAATTAAATATTCACCATCAGGGTAATCGATAAAGATTTGATAAAGACGTTCACAACGTGGAGGAAATGAAAATTTTTCGGAGCTGTTTCTTCGTTATAAATAATTTGGTCGTGAAGATTTACAATAAATCTGTTTTTGTTAAAAATGGTTTCCCAAAATTCCTTCTCTAGGAACAGGAAAAGTGTCAGGGACGACCGCAAAATCAACGGAGCGATTAAGCTCGTTAATAAAAACAGATGTTTCACCTATAGTAGATACAGATTGTTCATTTATGCCTTTAATTGAAATCGAGTTAGTAAATATCACAGATTCTTCATGTAACGAATTAAGTTTTATTAGGTTTATGTCCGAACCGGTGTCTATAAGAAATTCGCTAGATTTACGAAAATTATTTGATGTTAAAGATAAATGATTATTTTTTAATGTAGCGCAGTAATACGTATTTGGAGTATTGATGACGGCATTGACGTCTTTAACTAAAACTGATTGACCAGAGGTAGAAGGAATTGGATTTGATTCCGTAGATTGACGAAAATTTTGCTCATTCGGATACCAATTATGGTTATTTATATTTGGTTTATTAGTAAAATTTTGGCCGTGAGCAGAAGTTAGATTAACGTTTGTTTGAAATTGACGACGCTCATTATTAAATTTTCTTTTACGACAATCATTTATGTGGTGGCCCGGTTTTTTACAATAACTGCAAACAATATAAATTTTTGGTTCGGATTTTATCGCAGGCACTGATGGTCCAACATAATTCGACGAATTACCGTTATTTTGATATTTATTATTTTGAAATGGGTAATTATTTCGACTAGAAAAAGAACAAATAGAAGGGGAGGTTATTTTAGTATTGATATTAGTTTCGCTTAGTATGATACGCTCCTCTTCTATAGATTTTTGAACAGCTTCTGATAATTGGGTTAAGTTTCTAGATTTTATTATGTTTTTCAATGGCTGTTGAAGACCTTCTATAAAAATTGTTAGAGTCAAAGCTTGTATATAGTCTCTAATTGCTTTAGATTCAGTGTTAGGTTTATTAGAACAACTAGCGTTTATTAACTGATATTGTAAATTTTCCAATCTTAAACTATAAGTTCTTACGTCTTCGTTCCTAAATTGTTTACATGAATTTAATTGCAATTGTAACGATGGAATTGTTTTTTTACCGCCAAAGTTATCTTCTAAAATAAATTTTAATTCATCCCAAGTTGAGATGTCTTTATATTTAACAGCGTTTAAAGCCCTGTTACTCAATTTTGTTACGATTGCTTGTAAAAGAACTGGTTTTACAAAATCGGATACATAATTTATAGCAAATTCGCATTTTTTTATGAATGAATATAATTCTGACGATGACCCGTCGTAATCGGGGATTAGTTTTAGCGCATCCGGAAATGGCAACGCAACTAAATCTACGGCGCCACTAACACTTTCACTTTGTGACATGTTTTTTTCTGAATTGTTATTGTTTTTCTTCTTCGTAGGCATGAAGTTTAGCGAATAAGAATAAAGCAAGATTTCGTTTAGATTTACTTTACGTAATAATACGAAGATTTAGTAGATGAGTAAATATGTGTAGGTACAGATTTTGAATTACGATGAAATATGGTATAAAATTACCTTTAATTATTTGTGACCACGATATAATACTGCAATTTCAACCACCACCGCCTTCGTGTCGTTTCCTGTAGCTTTACTTTCAGCACGTCCTCCTAAGAGATCCAAAACGGTACTTGGACACTTGGAATCGGTAATTTCTTCTTCAAGTCGGTATCCCACCGCTGCCACCAAAATTATGTTACGCGCCGCGTACTCGCGTATGCTATGCTCGTTATAATTAATTCATTATTACCGATGAAGTCGTTAAAACAACACTTGAATAGATTTAAGGTATTTATTTACAGCATTTACAAACGTTTAGTCACTTGTACAAAGGTAAAATTTAGACTACCCCCAATTTCTAAAACAAGCACCCTTTTATAACGTTTAGGGTTAGCACGTCATATTCCCAAAACTAACTGTACTTTTGACTGCAAGTTGAGACAAGTTAGAACCTGCGTTTTTGTACGACGGGAGTATAACATCATTTGTATTTTTAGTAATCATGGATATAAGAAATTTTTTTAAGAAAAAAACTGACAATGATTCCAAATTAAAACCTTTGGAACCATTAGAAGAAGCAACTACATCTACTAACGCATCTACTTCTACTAGCGTAGCAGTGGTAGGGGTAGGTGAAAGTTTTGTGTCGTCACATTCTAATGTTGACGATGGAACTAAGTCAGAATCTTTATCTGGTGTTGGTGAAAATCGGACTGTTCATATCGATCCTTTTGATATAGGAGATTTTATTGAAAATCATGCTTCTATTTCCGATGAATCAAGATATGCGTTGTTGACCAGATGTTTTACTCCGGATTCAACTTATAATTTTAAAATGGATTCAGAAGGAAAAAGAGTTTTTCGTTACGAATGGTTATAAAATTACTATTGGTTAGCTTATTCAAGTAAGCTTAAGGGCGGACTTTGTAAAACTTGTGTTATATTTCGACCAAATTTAAGAAGAGGGGTTTTTGGATCTTTTATTGTATAACCTTTCAAAAATTACAAAGATTTTCATGAAAGTGCAAAAAACCATATGTGTTCGGAGTGGCATCGTTCGTCAACAATAAAAGCAGTAAACTTTCGACAAATTATGGAGGGTAAAAATGCATGTGTCGCTGAACAACTTAGTACCTATGAACGGGAACAAGTTAAATCTAATAGGAAAAAACTGATTCCAATTATTTCCACTATAATTTTTTGTGGTACTCACGACTTATCTCTCCGTGGTAAAACCACTGGAAATTTTGATGACCTTTTAAATTTTAGAGTCGAAAGCGGAGATTTAGTTTTAAAAAATCATTTAGACAATGGAGCAAGAAATGCTAAATATACTTGACACCAAACTCAGAACGAATTAATTAAAATTTGTGGTAATATTATTCGAGAAGAAATTATTAGAGAAGTCAACGCTAGTGAAGGTTTTTCTTTGTTGGCTGATGAATCGGCGGATATATCTGGGGTTGAGCAGCTTTCCATAGGAGTAAGATTTGTTGATACAAATAACACAGTACGCGAGGAATTCTTGGGATTTACTGAACTCAGTTCTATGAATGCGGAAGGAATATCATCAGCAATATTACAATCTTGTGAAAGTTATGGGATCAATCTGCAAAAGTTAGTAGGATTAGGATTTGACGGTTGTGCAACAATGGCAGGTCGCGAAAACGGAGTGCAGAAAATAATTCGTGAGAAATATAATAAAGCTCTCTTTTTTCATTGTGCTTCACACAGACTTAACCTAGTAGTCAACGATTTAAATAAAATTCAGGATGTACAAAATTCCGTAGCTATTATAAAAAAGGTCATTAACTTTTTCCGAGAAAGTCCATATCGAAGAAAATATGTACCCAAAATACCGTTATTTTGTGATACTAGATGGTCTGCGAAGTATAAGAGTATAAGAATATTTTCTACCCATTTTGAGGAAATAAGAAACGCCCTAGAACATTTATCATATTCTTTAGAAATAAATGGAGAAACACGATCAAAATCCAACCAGTTATTATGCGCAGTTTCCACTTCAAAATTTATTGTGTGCTTGCATATTATTTCACACTATAGTGCCAAACTGGAGCCTGTTTGTAATATTTACAAGCAAAAAACATAAACATTTTATCGACAAAGAAACATGTTCAATTACTTTTATCGTTTCTGAAAGATCACAGAGCTGACGCAGAGAAATATTTTAAAGATATATTTCAAAAATGTTTATCTGACGGAAAAAAATTGACATTGATATTAAAGTACCTAGATTAGCTGCAAAGCAAACACAAAGGGCTAACTACACTACTGATACTGTTGAAAATTATTTTCGAATTTCTCTGTTTACTCCATATTTGGATTCAGTTATACAATCAATTGAAGTCCGATTTTCCGAAGAGACAGATACTGCATTTGCCCTGTCCATTTTTCACCCGTCGGTAATTGTACAGGCAGAAAAATTTAGTTTACTAAAGTCAAATATCCATAACATCTCAAAAAGGTATGAAATTGAAAATTTGAGTTGTGAAACCGAAACTTGGAAAGAAATGTGGGTTTCAAAAGTCAAAAGCAATGATACTGAGACAGAGATGGAAATTGTTGAATTAATAGATAAACATTGCCAGTTTTTTCCTTCCGTCAAAAAAGCATTGCAAATTTTTAGCCTTACCTCCTACCACATCAACAATCGAAAGATCCTTCAGTACGCTCCGACGGGTAAAAACATGGATGAGGTCTACCATGTCTGAAGAGAGACTTTCTGGTCTCTGTATGCTTAGCGCCCACAGAGAGTTTGTAAATAAAAATAAAGACACATTTATTGAAAAATAATTAATAGATTTTCTCAAAACAGAAGAAATCTCCTATTGCTTTTCTCTGAGTAAAAGTTGGCAAAAAGCTTATTTTTTATTATCGTATTTTTATTAATAAAAGTGTAACTGTTTCACTCTATTTATTTTTGCCCCCCTCTATATTTTACTCGTCCGGCGCCACTGTTTAACCATTCTTGATTTGAATTCAGGATTTCATCAAATCGAGATAAATTCTAACTCCATAAACAAAGCAGCATTAAATACAGAAAATATTGATTAGGAAATTATCAGGATGTCGTTTGGTTTAAAAAATGCACCGGCTACTTTTTAACGCGTTATACGTCAGAAACAAAATTTGTTTAGTTTACTTGGACGACATAATTATATTCTCCACCTCTTTACAAGAGCATATTAACAACATAAAGATAAGTCCGAAATTTTTCAAAAAAATATTAAGTTTTTAGGACACGTTGTTACTCCAGAAGTTTATCCAAACTACTAAACCATTTAATCTGACTACAGATCCGTCAAACTTTGCTATATGTACAGTATTATCACAAGGACCAATAAACAAAGATTTACCCGTAGAGTATGCTTCCCGCACACTTTACCCATCCAAATACAATTACAGTACAATTAAGAAAATAGTTTCGACCATACTTGTACAAAGTCAAATTCAATATTATAACAGATCATAAACCACTTTAGTGGCTATTTTCGTTAAAAGAGCCTAACTCTAAACTTGTGCGATGGCGTTTAAAACTATGGCCACCATGGGAAGAATATGATTATAACATAATATATAAAAAAGGCGTAATAAATACCAATGCAGATGCATTATTAAGAATCGAACTTAAAAATATAGAACAAAATAACTTCATTAATTGTAGACTTTTGTAAGAAACTGACAATTGATTATTATAAATTTTCCGCCGAGATAAGAATGATCTCACAACTTAAATTTCAATCATCATGCGCAACCGCTCCACTTAGCATCACTCCCCGTATAACGTTTTCCTACTCTTCAGTTGGTGATAACGTCCCCTTTATAAGAGCGCGCGCGGTGCTAAAATAACTATTATTATTTCATTACTATTCCATCATTATTTCTGTAGAATCCTCTGAGAATACCGAGCTCCTTAACAACCGTCCGAATCCGGTTTAAATAACCGCACTCAGTCTTTACGTTACTATATACTGTCTGTATTCTTCTCACTTCCAAACTGCGATACTAGTCTGTATCAGGTGATTGGATTCGTCTTGTCCAGACATAGGTCTCACTTCTTTTTACTAACCGTATTTTCAAAACCCACTTCCACTGTTGATTAGCATTCGGTACGGGTTGTGGCAAAACGTTTTAACCGCTTAAAATCCATCTATAAAACCACCGTTGTTAATCCGTTCTCTTACAGCTATTGCATATTTATCACCGAACCCCTACAGTGCAGCTGATTCACTCGGTAGCACTGGCAAAAAGTGTAACGATTGTAGTTTACAAAATATCAAAAAAAAAACGACTGCCCTAACGGTACAAATTAGAACGAAAAAGTAAGGGATTTGGCTCAATGTAGCGCAATAAATTAGTAAAAAACAAAAATATTTATAGTAGTTAGAGCAGCAGCGTCACTTATAAAGCCGTATTCTTAGACTCCGTTACTTATCTCTTATCGAGCGAGAGCGGTTAGCAGTTGTTCTATACCCTACACGAATAATTGTGGTCTTAAATCACCGCCGTTAATGTCTAACCTAACTAACCAGTTACAACAATCCGATAGCCTTGACTGTTAGGAACAACCCTCCGCACCACCAGCACCAAGACGCCAACCGATTTGACCTTAAGGTGGCCCGAAAACAAATTAGTGTAAATATTTACCCGCCGTCCGTACGCAAAAAAACGTCAAACCGAGGACAAGGTCACGGCCGTGTCTCCGCTAACGCGGGGAGATTTTGAGCGTACGAGTTAAATAATTTAATCTTGTATATTATCATTGCATGTAAAAATTACTGTAACAATCTTTTACAAAACTTGTAAATATAATAATATATGTATATTATTTCGCTAAACCCGCGGTTAAGTATAAATTTAGTACGTGCCCTGTTATTTCCAAATTACAATTTTTAATTATAATTTTCAGTGCACGTTTACATGGCACCCGAGCAACGGACTGTAGCCACCGTAATTCCGAAATTTCAAACCAAAATAATTAGCTTCAGTGGTTCAGAATCAATTAGTCTTTAAAGGAAACCGAATATAATTTTTAATTTTTAGAATTAACCGTTTTTATTAAATTTTTGTAAGAGCATCTTAATTTTATTTTTCAGAGTATTGTTTTTTCTTTCACTCGAGGAAGATGAGTGCTTCTGAGAACAAAACCGATGAACCTGGAACTATGTTCATTTGGGCTTATAAAATAAAAAAGAAAACCTCACCGCACAGATGCGAATATTTCGCTTGGACTCGGAGGGTATCGTTAAGACTTTGCGAATCCGTATCGTAAACTTTTTATGCACTGGCGAAGGGCAAATAACAGTTCCTCTTTTGCTACCGACTATAGCCGCTTCTTCCCTAAAACTCGAATCGGCAAAGGTTATTTTTACGTCTGCGACACCTGTTCTACCAGCCAGACCACATTGTGTATGTGCGATCGTGTACGTAAGTGGGGCTTACGTTTTGATGGACGTAGCGACCCTATTTCGTTTATTGAACAAATCGACAAACTACAATCATGCTACGAAATTCCACCGAATAAGTAATTCCAGAATTACTAAAATATAATTCGTTAACGTGGTACAGAAACAAAAAAAGTAATAGGAGTAGGTGACTTTTTAGTTGATTTCCGTCGTCAATATTTAACCCACCGGTTAGAATCCATCCGCAATTGTCTCCATGGTAAGAAAAAATCCGCTTCACAGTTTATCACCAAGTTGTTGACGTTAATGCGAAGACATAGAAAAATGTCCGCTGACGTTTAACTGGAACGAATTTATGAAAATCTACGCCCTGAATATAAAATGTATGCCGCCTTTTCAAAGGACACCAAAACTCCAAAGGAAAAAACTGTTCGACTACCAATGTCCATTGTGACGCCGTCTTCAAAAGAAGAACCGCCAAAATCCATACCGCTGGTAAAAGACGCCCTGAAGTCTTTGCAAAGACCCGTTAGAGATCAACCGTCTCAAAATACAGTTTGTTGGGGGTGTGACAAAGTAGGAGATTGGAAAAATCAATGCCGAGGAATTCCGAAAATTTTCTGCTCTCGCTGCGGCAGACAAGATGTCATGTCTAGAGACTGCAAATGCGCAAAATCGAGAAACGGCTCTTGCCGATAGATGTAGTAAGGCCACCTTCATACAACACCGGCTCCGCCTGTTCTACAAACCCCGTCCGTGAAAGTAAAAGCGACTGGCAACAAAAGTCCGGCTACCACATCTAATGTAGAAACCATCCGCAAACCGTCTGCTAAAAACAACCAACCAGTAAGTAATTCTACAATATAGGCACGTTTGTTTGTCACCGTTTCCATTTGGGATAAAAATTTCTGCGCCGTAATAGACACCGGAGTTGCACGTTCGTATATTGGTCAAGATGTCGTTCAGTGGATTGAACAAGAATCCGAAAGCTTAAAGAAGATGGAAAAAGAAATTGTTATTTTGGCTAATAGAAGTCAAGTCAAGGTCACCGGACCATACTTAGTTCCGATGAGAATAAGAAACCAATTATTTGTTTTGTCTATGTTCTGTCTTACAGATTAAACGAGCAATCTTGTGCTGGTACTCAATTTTTTGCAAGCTCAGAAAGCAGTGTTGGACCTACAAAACAACCAAATCAGCATATTTAATCAAATGGTTACTTTGGAAACTTACCCCGTACCTGGTATCGGTGGTATCCAATCGCTATCCGATGATCAAACCCGCCAACTTCAGAAATTTTTGGACAACGAATTAAAACAGTTTAATGCTCCGTTAGGTAAAACGTTACTAGTTAGGCATCCATTTTGTCAGGAAGCTGAGCCAATAAAACAACGTTATTACTACCGAAATCCAGCCATGCAGACAAGTATAAATGGCGAGGTCGATAAAATGTTATAAGAACAAATTATTAAACCATCACAAAGTCCGTGGAGTTTACCAATCGTTCTTGTAAAGAAACCGTCCGGAGATTGTCGCTTCTGTATTGATTACAAAAAAGTTAATGTAACTATTAAAGATCCCTATCCATTACCTTGTATCCAGGGAATTTTTGACAAATTAAAAGAAGCCTATTGTGTGAGTAAATTAGATCTAAACAGGATTATTGGCAGGTTCCACTTGAAGATAATAGCCGCCATATTACTGCAAGTCTCAGTCGTACGCTCGTTTAGAGTAGATGTGCCTGTCTGCTAATATCTTTAAAAATATACATATACGCAATTTTTACTTACTGCTTCAAATCATCAATATAATTCTTAGTGAATTTTAATGATATAACAAAGTTTTAAAAAAATGTCTTGCTGCAGTGTTTGCAAAAATAAAATTTTGAACTCATGCTAAGTGTTTATCAACGGTCACCAGTGACTACGGAAACGAAGGTCGCTCTCAAGATTACAAAGTATGGATTTGTGAAACTTGTAAACATATGAAGTCAGGCCAAGAATGATAAAGTATGTAAAGTTGAAACTGATTTCGTCGATTTAAAAGAAGAAATTAAAGTATTAAAACACGAAAACAGTGAATTAAATAACCAAATGAATATTATTCAATGTGAAGTTAATCAATTACAACAAAAACTCGTGACGATAACATCGAAATAATTGGTATACTTGTTACTAAAGGAGAAAATGTGATATTAATTCTAAGTAATCTTGCAAAAATACTCGATTTGGACTACAAGAGAGAAGAAATTGTATCAGCTCACAGAGTACCCACCTTTAATATAACGAAACCAAAACCAATCATTGTACGTTTTACATCTGCCATTAACCATCTCTGGATCAACGCGTTTAAAGCAAAAATTAAGGGAAAACATGTGGTATGCTGTTCTGAATTAAATTCTAACTTAACCCCGTCTAACATTTACATCCGTTATCACCTTTCACCAACGAATAAGAAAATGCTGGTTAAAGCAAAATCATATGCGAAAGAAAATCATTTTCAATTTGTTTGGGCGCAAAGAGGAAATATTTTAATAAGAAAAACATCTAAATCTAAAATATATAAAATTAGAACCAAAAATGACTTGTTGTCAATTACAAAAGAATAAATACAATAGATTTTAATCTACTTTTTTACGAATAAAGATAGGTTGTTCAGTTTTTTACGATTTTTTGAGTAATGACAGCAAAGACTTTTTTGGTTCCTCCTCTGATTGTTTGATTATTTTAAATCAAAATATTCGCAGTTTAAATTCAAATTTTGATTCGTTTCTTCGTCGGCTGCAGTGTTACAAAATATACCCTGATGTTATTATTTTAACAGAAATCTGGGCTCAGGAATACGATTTGTTTCGTTACAAAATTGAAGGTTACGAAATGTTTTGGAAATGTAATACAAATCAAAAATCTGCCGGAGTATTAATATTAATTAAATGTAAATTACAACTCATATACAATAAAATCGTAACATTTGATTGCGTTTACCTTAGTTGTGTATCTAAAAATATAAAATTTTGTATTATTGGTTTATATAGAATTCAAACATATTCAATAAAACAATTTCTAGAAGAATTTGAACCTTGGCTTGTGTGTATTCACATTGTCGGCGATTTTAATATCAACATTAATGTTGATCCATCCATCCGCAGATTTTGAAAGACACATGCTTGCACTACCTACACTCGGGTTTGAAGCGTGCATAACTGAAGACACTCGTTTAACAAATACATGTCGATCGTGTTTGGATCATATTTTTGTCAAAGGTAATAGAAATGACTTTGAAATTAAATCGGTTATTTTTCATATTGTAATTGCTGATTACAGCATGAAATCTATCATTTATTCTTTAGGACACATCTTCCACAAAAATAATACAAAACTCACAACTGAAACAATTAATTATAAAGAAATTAGGGATACTTTAAATAGTACGGACTGGAGCTTTGTTACAAATATAAATAACGTTGATAATGCTATCGAAAAATTTATTACATATTTAAATCAAACGAAAAGTCCATTATTAAACTTAGCAAAAAAAACATTAAATCAAGACCTTGGGTTAATTATACGATTTACAAAAAACTAAAAAAAAGAAACGAAATTAATCAAAAAGTAAAAAAATGCCATTTAATGAATATCACATTAAAAAATTAAGCGCGATTAAAAGTGAACTAAATGACCTAATTTTCCAATCTAAATCTCAATGCTATAAACAATTGCTAGACTCAGCTAAAAACCCATCTGAAAAATGGAAAGTACTAAATTCTCTTTCTGGATCATCAGCTACTAAAAAAGAAATCAATTGTATAGAATTCAAAGGTAAAATAATCGATGATGAATTAGAAACATATTTAACAAAAATTTCATTACCGTTGCAGAAGGGTTGGCTGCTGAATTCTAAAATACCTACTGTGCTAAAACAATTCATTATAAATTTCCACTCTTTACTGTAATAGTATATTAAAGAACGCGAGTTTTTAAGTCATCACTTATAGCACGCGTCCAAGTTTAAGGCACGAGCCGCGCAGCGGCGAGTGTTTTAATGGACAAGTGCTATAAATGACTTATAAACGAGTTCTTTATACTATTTTTTATAATTTGCGCATTTATTTGAAAAATAAATAAAATTTGTAATAAAAATACGATATAAATCTAGAGGCTAATTTCATTTTTTTTAATTTGAAGTTGGTACGACTAACTTACCAAGTCACGGCACCTTTATGAGAAGCAGTACAAAAAGTTTACAAAATGGTGTGAAGAAAATCACGTTAAAAATATATCAGAAAATCTACTGCTAGCATATTTTCAATTACAAAGTAAAACATACAAGTCGTCTACATTATGGGCAACTTACTCAATGATCCTGCTTGAATCTGTACAAAAATATAGATATTTCGCAATATCAAAAGTTACAGGGTTTATTAAAAAGGGCTTCTGTTGGTTACATGCCCAAAAAATCTAAGATTTTAGAAGAAAATGACATAAATAAATTTATTACAGAAGCCAACGACAATACATATCTCGCGATGAAAGTAAGTGCATATAATTTACATTCATTTTAATAATAAAGTTTATAATTAAATTATTAATTAATTTAAAGCAAACAATTAGGGTAGTTAACTACTAATGTTTAAACAATATATAAACAAAACTAATTGTTTTTTGTAATTAATTTAGGTAATTTTAATAATCGGATATAATGGTGTCTGCAGACGTGAAGAATTGACCAAGTTATGCGTTGAAGATGTGGAAATTAAATCCGACAGAATTATTGTTTCGATTCCTAAAACAAAAAACTTTATACCGAGAAAATTTGCAATTACAGATATAACCTGGATTGAGTTGATTAAAAAATATTTTAGCCTTAGACCGAATCATGTTACCACCCATCGATTTTTCCTCACTTATCGGAATGGTCACTGCATCAATAGTCCAATTGGTATCAATATGATGGGAAAAATATCTGAAAACATTGCGACATACCTCCAGTTACCTCACCCACAATTATACACAGGTCACTGTTTTAGAAGATCTAGTGCCACACATGTTGCAAATTGTGGCGGTGACTTGTTGGTCCTAAAACGTCATGGGGGCTGGAAGTTCTCTTCTGTTGCTGAGGGATATGTCGATTCTTCAGTACAAAACAAAATAAATATATCTAGGATGTTTGTATCAGAACGAAATGAAATAGATCGACCCAATTTTGTCCATTATTTATTAAGCGTATGGTTACAGTACAAATGTTGACCATGGTAAAATTGCCTTAACTAAACCTGGATCAACATTTAAAATTTATTACATAAGAAATGCATCTTAATTTTTTATTAGGTTATTGTCTTAAATACTTTTCTTGTTATATTTATTACAAACTCATTTTTCCTTGTAACAACCAATACTTTGGCCGTTTTCTACAATCAACGCTTCCACAAATGAGTAATTCTCGGTGTTTGTTTGCTATTGTACAACCTCTTGCGAACTTACAGCAGGCGATTCAAGATTTTACTTTTGATAACACATATGACTATAATCATCGGATGATCGACTTATGTAACTGCTTTTACATATGTGTCGAAATAGTTGCTTAATGCAAATGCATTTACATATGTGATTGTTAACACGAATCGAAACTAGGTGTCGCAAAACTTATTGTTAAAATAATTATGTTCGTCAAACATTTCTTTCAATTACTCGCAAACAGCATGCATTATAACTACATTAGTTGTTACCTTAAAATATAATACAAGACGTTTAATCCAATTTTGTTGTCTTTTTTCAAAAACATTGACCAACCTTGTCTCGTACTTTCCTCGAGAAAAATAAAATCAATTATGCTTGAAAATAAAAGATAAGTCAGGTTTAATATACTTACCAGAATATGCGTATCTGAAATATTTTAAACATAAAAATGATTATTCCACAAATTCTCCACATTAATAACCACAAATCACCCACTTGATTATAAAACTCATTATGTCAAATTTATTAGTTGCAGTGATTCAGTCTTACCAACCAGGCAAATATAAAAACAGCGTGCTATAATGGTAACGTTATGGCTCATTATAGAACACAGATTGGTTTTATAATGAAAAAATTATAGAAGCAAATTATAAAAATACAAGTATGTTTATGAATCCTATTGAAATTAATGAAGTCATAAGTATCGTAAAACAACTACCAAATAAACAATCAACAGGCGCTGATAACATTCAAATTAAGATAATAAAAGAAAATATTAATGTGCTTGCAATTCCAGTAGCTCACCTAATTAACCTAAGTTACTCAAGTGGTATATTTCCATCGGCCCTAAAAAAAATCCATAGTAATACCTATTTTCAAATCCGGTGATTCCCCCAGGTAGCAGAATACGTTACAATTACGTGAAAACGACGTCAAAATTTACGTAATTTTACGTCCTGGGTACGTGTTAATGTCACAGACCACCAACGTAATAATCGACGTAATTTGCACGTATAAGTTTACGTAATTTGCACTTATAAATTTACGTAATTTCCACGTATAAGTTTACGTTATATCCACGTATAAATTTACGTTATTTGGACGTGAAATATACGTCAGTTATACGTACGTAAATGTACTTATTTAAGCTACTTTGTGAGCCGTCTTCGAAAATTATAAATTACAGAAGATTACGTCTATTATTAAAACTGCAGACTTGAAGATCTGCAGTTAAAAACAAGCTTCAAATTATATATGAAAACATAATGGTGTATGTATATTAAAATGTATAACTACATGATAAATGTCATTCAAATCATAGTAACAATTTACATCAACATCATTATTACTGATACTATAGGCGTTCTTAACTAATAATTTATAATACTACGAAAATTTCTTTATTTTTTCATTAAATTTAAATAAAAAAACAAACTAAAAATAGTACATAAATTGTTTATTAAATATAGATATTTAACATGCAATGGATGGCGTTAATATATCAAATGTGTGAAAAATAGGAAAAATTACATAGTTTTTGTTTGTTTGTATTAATGGTATGCGCATACATTTTGCTAAAATATCATTAATATTAAATTTTTATGTTCTTTACTTAAATAATTGACTACATATATACATAGTTCCTTAGATTCTATTGGGTAATTATAAAATGATATGTAATTAGTTGGTTAGATTTATTTAAAATAAGTAATAATCAGTCAACCATGTTTAGTTTTTTGATTTAATTTAAAATTTATTGCTTGTAGACGTTTTTTGAATCAAAATTATTTCAAATTTTATTTTGTAAACATTTCCTAAACAAAATTTTGATTCGATAATTAATCGAGCTATGGTGTTTAATTAGCGATACCTTCAAATATATTCTTTAAAGAAAAAAATTAAGTAAGCAACGTAAATTATCTATTTTCTAAAACGTGCTTAGTGTAATGATTCATTCTACAGTCCTTCTATAAGATAACCCCTGCTGAGACTACCTGCTGTTAGAATTGTAAATGATACCCTTCACAATGTGCAAACTTTTGTTTACAGAAATTGTGGTGTCCAAGTTTTAAATTTCATGAGTGTACCTGAGATAAATTGTTTGTATTACTATTATCAGCACCTTTTTTGTTAGAGTCTATATAAGAATTAAAATTAATTGTATCGTCAATATTGGTGTCGACAGTACTAGTTACGTCAATATTATCAATATCAACTGAATCCGTCTTTGTTATTTTATTAGCTCGGCGATAAAGTTGTCTATTCGACACTATTGTTTTTATTTTTCTTTTGGTATTTGACATATTCGTTAAAAATAATATTTTGTTTATTCTAAATCTAAATGCAACGCTTATAATATAATTACTTACACACTAAATAGTATTACTAACGTCTATCGATTTTTTTGGTTTCATGCGTTGAGGCGCGTGTTTCAACCACTCTTTGATGGCTGACAGAAGAATAGTTTCAGGAGTGTTTGGATCCGTTATCCAAACAGCATCTAAAGAAATAAAGCGGTGTCAATAAATCATATTTTTCTAGTATAAAAGAAAACTATTAATTTCTATTATATTGTAAAAGTTTAAGGATACATATAAAAAAACCTTAAATGAATTTAATCATAATTTGTTTCATGTTTATTACAATTAAATCAGTGATGAATGATACTAATCATAATAAGATAATAATAATAAGAAGAATAATATACTCACTTATGATCACAGTTTTTAATACCAATTCAGCAAAGGGTTTTTTCCCTTGCCTCTTTCCAAAATAACTAAACTTGCTTGCTAGATCATTCGAAAATGTCCTCTTTAACATCGAAACCACCTTGCAACTTGCATCACGACCTCCTATATGTGAGAAGTATATACTCTGAAACAAAATGCAAACAAAAACAGGAATTAAAGAGAAAATACAGTTGATACAGCATGCGAAAAAAATAGATAAAGTCAAAGCTTAACCCTTATATTAAATAATTTCCCTACAATATGACTCAGTTCATTGAATTATCATTGAACTATATTAGAGTTTTCCTGTTTCTGGCTTATTAAGAGCAATGAATACTTCGATAGAAATAGGAAAAATCTGGCATATGGAGAGCTTGTCAAAAAATACAAAGAGTTTAATCTGTAGGCAAACAAAACACAGTACTTCATCCATCGCAACAGCAGCTGAGTTGTATCCCGATCAACAATATTAGATAAGAAATTGTTGTATGTACTCACTCACTCTTTCGATATCATTTAATCGTCATAACCACATTGTCAAAATTTATCGTAGCATGTAAATCTCGCTTAAAGAAAACTCTTCCTGTTAGAAGTTGCGTAAGCAAGGTAGTCAACAGGAAGATAAAGTTATTTGGAAATTGAGAATCCGGGCCAAAATGAATGAATCAAGTAACAACTAAACTGTAATGAATACATTAATTAAGGTTTGATTTAGTTACCTGCTGTAACCACCAACACAAAATATCTATCGCCAAAAGTATTATTATCAGCAAAAACTACCTACATTCTAATTTAACAAAATATTTTTATACTTACATGATCATTTACACACCACACTGCACAAATTGCCGTTCATACACAAAAATATCGTTTTAGCAAGAAGTACCAAATTTACGCAAAGTAAAGACAAAGAACGCAAACTGTAAAGTACACGCAATGTCTGTGCACCCTAGGCAAACATTACCTTCTATGCACGCACTTTATGAGAATCCTCGAATCGACAATAATCCCTCTCAAAGCATTACTCTTTGAACAAAGACTACCGGATTACCCATTGTCACGCGCGTACTTCGTGTACAGGGGCAAGGGAACTCCACGCTTTTTTTGCATAGCGCCTGTCGTTTTTAAAACTAAGACAGCAGCGCATAAAAAAAATAAACGTTACTTAACTAATAAGCCATTACTGGCCCTGCCCCATTTTTATAAGGTTTCATCAACTTATCGGTAGCAGATTCAAATAAACAAAAGTAAAAATAGTATAAGGTTCGTCTTATAATAAGTTATAAATCATAAGTATTTAAGAAATAATCAATGTTCACAGACAGATAAAAGTTTTTGTAATTATATTTTTTTAATCGGTGATTGTATTACTTTATTTTTACGTGATAATTAGGTCCCGTTTCGTAAGTGTTCAATTGGTATTTTTGTTACGTTGTTCCTACGTGTCGATTTTGTGTCATTTCGTAAGTGTTATTTTCGGAAATTAAATTACGTGTTGAACACGTCTTCGTCCGTGACACTTACGTCTATGACCAAACTCCACCGAATTTCGACGTGTTCAACACGTGTGTCTGCTGCCTGGAAAAGACCTTAATAATTATAGACCAATATCTTTGATATCTGTTATATCAAAGATATTTGAGCGTGCAACTAATAAACGACTTATTGATTATTTAAACAAAATCAACTTCTTTTAAAAAAATCAATTTGGATTTATAAAGGGACTTTGTACTGAAAAAGCTTTATTAAATTTTATGTCAAATATATACAATTGTCTCAATAATGGCCTAAAAACTGCTGGTTTATTTATTTATGTCAAAAAAGCCTTTGATACACTAGATCAGAAATTACTTTTAATGAAACTTGAATTAACTGGGGTACGAGGAGTAGTAAAACACTGGTTTGATAGCTATCTCAGCGGGCGGAGCAAGCTGTTAAAATCGGACAAACTGTTGGAAACTTTCACACTGTGCGCAGTGGCGTACCACAAGGCTGTGTCCTATCAGAAACACTTTTTCTTGTGTACTGTAATGATCTGTTAAACGGTAAAATTATAGGAAGGGTTACAGCGTTTGCAGACGACACAGCGTTCTCATACGGTACCAGAAGTAGGGCCACTCTTAATACTTACATTCAAAGAGATGTTA
Organism: Abscondita cerata; assembly: GCA_030710515.1. Lineage (NCBI taxonomy): Eukaryota > Metazoa > Arthropoda > Insecta > Coleoptera > Lampyridae > Abscondita > Abscondita cerata. The sequence goes on along the minus strand of JALBCR010003807.1, from coordinate 30,092 downwards.
ACCTCATACAACAATGGTTTAATGCTAACAAATTGAGTATAAATATTAATAAAACAAAAATAATTAATTTTAGTTTAAAAGATGAAATATTTATAAAATACCATGTATCAAACTGCTTTATAATACCAGTTGTAAATGCAGTGTAATTCAAATAAGTAAAAGTGAAAAATATTTAGGATTAATAGTTGACAATAACCGTAAATGGGTAAATCATATAAAAAGTATTAAACATAAACTGTATTTTATGATAAGGAAAATATACTATTTAAAAACAATAATAAATTTAGATTTATTAAAATCTGTTTACTATGCCTTTGTTCATTCAAGACTGCAGTATGGTCGCTATACCAAACAATCCCTTCTCATATGCTATTTAAACAATTAGGTATATTAAATCTAAAAAATATTATATATTTATAAAGAATTCTTCGAAAGGTCAGAAAGTTTCAAAATTGACAGATACAACAAATTTACAAGAAATTCATCTAATAATAAAATTAAATTACCAAAAATTAATAGTAAAATTTTTGAAAAAAGTTTCTTGTATATTGAACCAAAAACATATAACTTGTTTTCTGACCGCTTTTTATTAAACGTTACGATTAAAAACTAGTTAAAAAAGCATTAATTACAGATTCGCAGATAACTGAGAGCATATTTACTGTTATTCGTTAAAATATTCGTTAAAAATGTAAAACCAAAAGATAAACACTGCAGCAGACAGCACATACAAAGTAGTTAAACATAATGAGACATTATTAATTCTTTAATTAAATTATTAAAAAACAAAAAAATGTATTAGCCCCTAATAAGATATATTATTTAGTGGCCCTCCTCTTAATTATAACTTAATTATAACTAAATTATATAATATTATAAATATTATTATAACTACAAGAACATGTATGTATTACTAAAAGGAGAAACAAATTTTATTGATTTGATTTGATTTGACTTGATTTACTTGGAAGAGGACTTTTTCAGTTCACTAGACGTTTACTAGACTCCATAATTGGTCCCGCGCTAGATGCCAAGGCGTTTGCATATTTAGACGGTATAATTGTCATTGGCATCTAGACAATCGTCGAGAAGTTTTTCACTGTCTCAAGAATAGTGGTTTAAAACTGTACGTAGAGAAACGTAGTTTTTGCAAATCTGAGGTAAAGTATTTAAATCACGTTATAACCAAAGCCGGAATACAGCCTGATCCCGATAAAATAGCAGGTTGTTGAGATTCTACCCAAAATCAACATCACCTTAAAAGGAATTGATAACCCTGCAGGAAGACCATGAAGTTACAGGAGATATAAGACGTTAACATTAAATAAATAAATATAATTAATGACAACATACTAAACAACCAACCCAAGTCACATTACCAATGGACAAACAGTTCTATAACAGGTTCTATTATTTTTTGACCTAGGGAGGAAATAGTTTATCTAAAAGCTATGTTACTAAGATAAATAATTAATAATCATTGTTATTGATGTTGAAACTACTTATTAATTTATAATCATGCTAATTATCGCAACACTTGGGGCTTATTTTAGGAGTTAGTAAAATAGAATTCCAGTCAAAAAAACTCGGTGTCCTTAATTGTGCCGACGTTTCGACTGGCTAGGCCAGTCTTTTTCAAGGTAAGAGATGATTGTACTATCAATCTCTCATTAAGAGTTCCTTTTTGGTCCAGAATAAAAACTTAAGTATACTCCACCAAAACGATACAAAATAAATAACATTTAATGTATACGAACAAGAAGACTGAAATAAACACATACAATGAATTAATAATAATCATTGTATACTTATACTATAATAAATATATTTGTTAACCATTAGAAAATTAAGAAAATTAGACATTGAAACACAAATATTGTAATTTGTAATTAGTGAATAACAAGCTAATGATCGTACATTGGTTGGTACGATAACAGAATATGTATATATGTGTGGTCACCAAGCCAACAAGTTTAGTCGTTGACTACTGAAGGGTAACGCTAAGTTCATTTGTAATCAATTAATTTATTAAAAGTCATACTTGCTGTGAATATTCTATAAGTTATAATAAGTGTTTCATTACAAACTTAATTTAACTTTTCGTTACAATTTTACAGGCTTGAGGCTATAGAAGTAGTAGAGTGGGTGTGTTTAAAATGTACTTACATTACGAAATTGTCAATGTCAATTATGTTTTTTTATTCTTAAATTTAAATTACTTAGTATTTAAATTTTAATTTTTTAATTGTTACTTACTATACAGGGTGGCCCATTTCTTCAAGGAAGGCGGATATCTCTGAAAATATTAGGGTTAGAAAAAAACTTTCGCAATGAAAGTTGTGCAAATCAATGAGCTGCATATGTTAAAATTATTTTTGTTTACACCGGGTGTTCCATATAAGTCCGACATAGCAAAGTTATGTTTTTTAAATGGAACTACCCATGTTTTATTACAAATTGACTTTATTCATTATACATAGTGTCTAAAATGGAAGGTTTTTGCATTATTTCACTTTTCCGAAAAAATTGACTTTTCGAAAAAAATTAAATAGCTTTAATATGCATTACGTGTGCTAAATAAAGCTAGTTGTTCACTTTTCCAACCTCGTTAAGTTTTGAGTAATCAATTATTTAAATTCATAGATAACTTGGATTTTTCAAATGGCACAACCTAATTTTTTATGTGCCGTTGAACGTAGAATCTTATCCTTTTATCTTTATCCTTCTTTGAACTTTCTTTCAAACTGTTAATAACTTTATTTCGAGACGTTAACAGAAGCGTTTGCACACTAGCCACAACAGCGACCCTAGTTTCCTGGCGGACTTGCTGCACTTTCGAACTTGTCTTGCCCTTTAAGGTACCTAACTCACCTTTCTTACAAGAAGATTGCCTTTGGTCAAAAACCAATTTAGTATTACCACTCCCTCCACTATTACTTGGAGTCACATCTTCTGTATGATCTTTTTCTCTGTGATGGTAATGATGTTGAGGCTGAGACACTCACTTTTAACTCACTTTTACTTTCTGAAGCATCACTACTCCCAATATAACTTCCATACGTATCCGTCCTTCTCTTTTCACTGATCTCAACAGCCTTGCTTTAATTCCCATTAGACAACAGTAACGACTACTTACTACTTTCACTGGAGTCCAGGCGAGCTTTTTCTCGACTTCAGACTTAGATATCGCTCCACAGACCTTAAAACTATGCTACTTTGCACTGGTATCAATGTATTATTGGAACTAGCCAAGAATAAAGTAGACTGCTGAAGTGTGGTAGCCGTGCTTAGGACATTGGATGGTGACGATGTGCTTGTAATAACAAGTGGGGGCACACTAGCCGACTTTTTGACAACGACGACTCGTCTGCTCCATCATGCCCTTCTTCTGTAACGTTGCCATAAGTTTTTGCGGAACTAAACTTGAACTGAAGAAGATTGAAGTTGCTAGGTTTATAGACCTGCGGCTTCCTAGAAAGCTAAGCTGTTATGCATTTACTTACTGCAATTAAAAGTTCTCAAATGCTTCAATCGCTCTTGATCTGATAGAAGAACATAACCATTGGGCAGATTTGCAGTCATTTTAAAAAAATCCGCTCCAAAATACAATTACGTTATTACTATACTCACTTCGGCACAGTTTCAAGCGCGTGAGGCATATCCCCTCCTCCATTCACCTGTTTTTTACTTTGAAGACAACTCAAGGATACACTTGGTTTACCTCTTCCTCCTTGAGACTGTGACTTCCTTCCAAAAACTGTCATTGCATTGAACCTTATCCCCAGATCATTTTCTTTCTGCTCTGGGTTCGCATTCTTCGAACTCATAGTAAAAAACAATCTACTCTTTAAAAAGTTCTATTACTCATCCCATTTGTATGGTCACCATCACTGACTTCCGCACCTTCTCTAAGAAGCTCCCTACTTTCCCTTCTTTGCAAACAAAGTCCAAAAGTTTTGACGGAGTCGCAAAAAATCCTTATCTCCTCCGTGTTACATATTATTGAGGTTCAATACGATGAAGTCGACCTACCACTCTCCGGTTGAATTTTATCCACAATGAAGCATTGCATTGAACCTCATCCCCAGATTATTTTCTTTCTGCTCTGGTATCGCATTCCTCGAACTCATCGTAAAAAACAATCTACTCTATGGAAAAGTTCTATTACTCATCCCATTTGTATGGTCACCATCACTCACTTCCGCACCTTCTCTAAGAAGCTCCCTACTTTCTCTTCTTTGCAAACAAAGCCCAAAACTTTTGACAGAGTCGCAAAAAATCCTTATCTCCTCCGTGTTACATATTATTGAGGTTCAATACGATGAAGTCGACCTACCACTCTCCGGTTGAATTTTATCCACAATGAAGCTTTCTTCCGAGCATGTTCTATCACACAGAAGATACTCTATACGATGACAATACTTTACTTTACTGGTAACTCGAGCACCTAATTGCTGCTGCTGTTTTGGTAACCTTCACTAACTGCCACGGCATCCTTGAAATGCCGGTTGTACGCGGATTCTTGACAATTATGACTTTCCTCAGACATTTGCCGGTGTCTTTGCGAAGGAACTTGTGGTTGCTGACGCTGTTGGTAGTATTCTAAAGGTGTAACGTTGGTCGAGTTTTCATACCCGTTTCTCTGCACCGGAATGTATTTGTTTGTGTTTGTTCCAGGTCGGTAAGAGCTTTTTGATAAGCGACGGTTTCGTAAAGGAGACTTCTCAGTTTAGACACAACAAACAACATAACTCACTCTACCTGGAACTTGCTGTCTCCTCAAGTTAATACCACGTTTCCCTCTACTTTCTTCAAGATATTATCACTTTACCTTGAGGAACTCTCCAAATCTGAAGATCACATTGGTATATTTATCATTTTTTGACACTCCTGGGATAAACACTGCCTTTAACGGTTTATTCCTCTTTTTCTGGGACTTGTTAGCGATTTGCCGTATCCTTCTGTAGTTCTCAATCATGTAGTCTTTCTAAACTTGAGTGTAGTTGAGAGTAATACCGGAATGGAATGGGGAAACTTCCAATCACAGTGATGTTGTTAAAGTTTACAAAAATGGGAAAGGTGCTTAAAGCTAAGTTGCTAAAATAAAAGAGCTTTGAACAGGGCTTGGAAAATAAGATGGTGACTGTAAGGATGACGTTGGAGAAGATGGGATGGCAGGACTAGAAAATTTTTTTGAATAAGTTTTACACATTCGTGTGTCTCCTCCGCTGAATTCCAAAGTAGGATGAGTTGGGTTGATAAGTGAAATCAAACTTTCCAAGAGACTTGTTCGAGGAAAAGCAGAAGGGTTTGAAGGGGTTGATCGTAGCGATTGCGTAGGTGAATCAGTTGAACTACTTCTTGAAGATAAGATTCCAAAGACAAGTGAAAACTTTGGTTGTATAGTACCTTGATGTACTTAAAAGGGATGGTAAAATCCAATGAAGAGGGCTAAACTGTAGAGCTGGTAAATCAATGACTTGTGATTCTTTTTTTCTTTTTCTTTGACATTCAACTGCTTCGACTTCTCAAAGTCTCCTTTCTAATTTGCTGTAAAATATTTAACTTCTCATTGTCCATTTCCGGGCAGAAAAAGTTTTATTAAGCCTGGCCTACACACTTAACCTAGCAAACTCCAAATGCGCCATACCCAACATTACATGCATAATTAAGTTTAAAATGGCTTACTTGAAATACGTTTTCCCTTTCAAAATACTGAACGAAAACGCAGTTCTAACAAACTATTGGCTTATAACTATAAGTTTTGTTTTAATTGAGGTTTAAGTTTTTAAAAGTCTTTATTGTAAACACGACAACGCATTTGAAAGATGCGACAGAAGCAGATTATGTAAAAATATGTCATGCTTATGAAAAAAATGAACTCGATTGAGCTGCATCAAAGTGACAGAAAAAATCACTTTGTTTATCGTGTACGTAAGGAACGCTTTTAGGATGCAACGGTTAATGTACTATAGCCTTTCATGAAAGCAGGTGCACTGGTAACCATTCATTTTACATAGAAAAGTGTACTCTTCCAAAATCTTAATAACGGGGGAGACACGCAATAGCCCTTTTTAAAATTTATTTTATTCAAAAGTTCAGATATTTTGCTACAAAATATAAAAAAAAACGAAGGGTATTGCGTGCTATTGAATCAACAGGGCTTGGCAAAAATTGTTTCCCAAGTGCATATACTCCTTTCCGTTTACCGCCATGTTCCTTATCAATTTTAGAACACATTGATGAATAGAAATTAGTTACTAACTCATAAAGCACCGAGGCCGTGAATCAGGAATATCTGTATAGAAGTACTAATCGAATAAGCTCTTCCTGGAGCCGGTCGTTGTGTAATACTCGCTGTACCATACTTGCTATCGAGAACCTTATCAAGATAAGCGGTGACCTTTAACCTATTATTTGGAAGCACTATCCATTCCAACTGCCATCGTATTATATTGTCCATCTCTGTGCAAAAGTGCCGTTTTTTTCTAGATGTCAAAAACCTCTACCACCGATCGTCATCGACATCTACTGATAAGTGAGCTAAGTTGATATCATTTGCATGTGTTCTTGTATTATCTTTATATTTGTCGCGATTAACGTACCTGTGCGCCTCAGTGGATCTAACCATATAATTATTGCGCTTTGTTACTAAATAATTGTAAATTTGAAAGATCTTTCGAAATTTCGTTTCATGTCTTGCGCTCTCCAATAATTTTAGATTTACTGTTGAAGTGCGGGTGCACTCCCGTTTTGCTTTAGATGAACGTTAACAAAATTATTTGCCACACGAATAAATGTGTAGCTTTTGAGTTAGTTATCGGTAGATGCGATTGTACAAAAACATTTACACTGCGTTTGCCTTCTTCAGAGGCGTAGTGTACATTCTCGGTAAATGTATATGTATATAAAAAAAATGGGTAAATAAAAATAATATAATTTGCCTACCTTCTTTCTCGAATTTTACAGGCACTGATTTTACACTTAATAATTTATGTTTATTGTTCATAATGATTTCGGAGGGTAAAAAAAGTTTTTCACAAAATTTTAACATATTATTTCCTAAAGTGTCAATATCCACAACCGCAATTCCAATTTTTCTACAATTTTTTTGCTACTCCCTTATACGTTTTATATTTTATGTAGGAAATTTAAAAAAAAATGTATGTCTACAGCATCTACGCTGTTTTTTTTTATTATTTGTGTAACTGACGTATTCATGTTTACTTATTATCACAAAAATTACGGTCACTAATTTTATAATCAATGCAATATCTTGGAACAATGCAGTAGTTCGAACCTCAAACCACTTTCATATTCCTATTCAAGAAACGCGCATTAAGACAGGTACGCTGAAACTGACATAAAGATAAAGGAGGGGGAAACAGAAATCTCGTCGCAATTCGACGGTAGAGCCATCTATGTTTCGTCGTACTTTTGTATCGTATTTTGTCCATATAAGATACGCATCATTACAAAGTTTATAATCAATGCTTAACATCACTAATGTTATATGTTGTATTGTTAGCCTCTACGAGTATGCAGTATTGTTTTTACTTGTTTCCATATCAATGGGATTTAAGTTGTAGTGGTAAGGTGGCAATCATAAGATGGTTGTTGCACTTTTCTTCGTCATTTGGTTAATGATGAGATAGAGAACATTCTACTACTTTTACTGACATGTGCATACAAGTATAGTTCGTGATGATAAATGCTTTATAAATTGCCATAATGTGTTTGATCAAGTTTGGCATCAAAAACTAGTTGAGAATTTAGTCAAAACTTAAATAGACGATAAAGACATTTACATCATAGCGAACTTATCTGGGAATCAAACAGCCGAAGTTAGAGTAAATAGTCAAAATACAAATCACATATAAATACAACATGGTGTACGGCAAGGGTATGTATTGTCTCTCATGCTTTTTAATCTTTATTTGAAAGAAATCTTTAGAGAAGGTACAGAAGTGTTTGTATTATAATAATATACGGTTTGTCACAGACACAGTAATAAATTTTTAGAACAACACCTCTTGATCAAAGTCACCTATGAACCTTTGTTTACTGCGAGCATTTGTTGCTAGTTTTTTGACACTTTCACGCAGTTGTTTCTTATAAATAAATGGCCGAAACATACATAAATGTGATTAGATTTAATGTTTCAAAGCTTTGCTTAATATAATAATTATTTAGTGAAATTAATAACTTTTTTATTATTTATTTATATGAAACAACTGCGTGAAGTGTCAAAAAACTAGCAACGAATGCACGCAGTAAACAAAGGTTCATAGGTGACTTTGATCAAGAGGTGTTTTTCAAAAAATCGTTTATAATTTCCTTATTTGCTGAGATAAATATATAAAACCATATATTTTCAGAAAGCTAAAAAAAACTCTAATCAATGGAATCATAGCCAACTATGGTTTCTATTTAAAAAAATGCATGCTTAGTCTGTAACTCAAAAACAAACTAAGCTAGAATAAATTCGAGTACGCCATTGAATTGCATATAAAAAAATGAACAAAAATGTTTCAGTTAAAATAAAAAATGTTCAGAAACAAAAAAATTATTAAGTTTTCAAGAAAATGACATAAAACGCAAAACACTCTGTATCTCCCAAACAATTAAATTTGTCCCGACCACGGTTTTTCCCTATCATTTCAGTGAAATACCTGAAACCCCTCAATAACATCAAAAATAGGACACCCTGTACAGTGATTTTACAGCGCTCCAGCTACAAAGCTGTTGCGTCCTAAAATCCTACTTTCCACACTCTAATGTAAATAATTATTTTTAAATAGTGTAAAAGTATTTTCCGTCGACCTCATTATAAAATTGAGTTTTACGTACTCCCTGCATAATCATAAAGTAACACTTTTTAAATGTAATACTTTTCGTCCGCAAACACTTTTCGTCCGCAAACATCTGTCAATGTCAATTATAATTTTATGTCAAATTAAATGAAGTCGAAGTAACCAGTATGAAAACCCATTTTTAAGAAAGGATGAATTTAGTGACTACATAGGATATTACAGTACTTTAGGTACATACTGAAACATTTTAGATACTGCAGAATATTGTTTGTTTACTTCCATTTATAACCTCAATTTCTCAATCCCACACAACTTTGAACAAAAACAATTTGTTGTTCAAATTACAAGTAAATGATTTTAAGTGCTTTGAAATGATATTAATAAATTGTTTATAGTTTCTACAATGTGCGAAGCATATAGAAGAGCCTGGTTGTAATCTCACAATACTCGATACATTGTTTTCAATATGTAACACTTTAACTTCTTTAAAGTTATTCATTTATAAGGTAAGACAGAATTCATACGATTTGAGATTGCTTTAGACAATTTTATTAGGTAACATTTTGATACAGAAGCGGAGTTCCGATACAAAATTTTCATGATCATAAAATACAAAAACTTACAGTAGAAGTGAGTTAATTATGGGTACCTTTCTATTACTGTATTTGATTGATGTAAATAAGTAATAATGCTAATGGAAAACACAAGAACAGTAATTACTTGTGAAAAATCATTTTAATATTGATTCTGTCGCAGGAAAAAACAAAAATAGAATCATATAAGCCATCAACATTACTGGGTTCAAGATTTATTCGTACACAAAAACAAGGTGAATTTCACAGTTTTCAATAAGCTGAAAGAAGATTATTACATTTTTTGAAACATTTTCGAGTGAATCAAAACTACGTTTGCATACTTTCTTACGGCCAGGCAATATTTTTATTGAATATAAAATGATTATAAGTCTGACCACGGTACAAACTCAGTCTTATAACTATTATATGTCCAATTAGTAAGAATCGACTTTAATGTGTTTAATAGGAGAAACTTCATTACATCTTTGATCATAAACAATTAAAGAAATGCATTAATTTTGAGGGTAGGCTTCCAACTATAACTACATTTTTAAATATACTTCAAAATAACACTACCTAAATGTAATTTTTATTATTTTAATAAATTATAAAAAGTACATGTATTACCTATTACCTATCATAATCAAGTGCTCTTATAAAAATTATGTGATTGTTGTAAACAAATGCTTTATCGGTACAATATTCGAACGCGGAAAGCTTTTATTTCCTTTAATATATTTTGACACAAATGTTACAATACTGAACGGTGAAGTGAACATTAGGTACAGTAAAATCAGAACAAACGTAAAATTTTTGTTTAAAATTACTAAACATTTTGTTTTCAGTAAACGGTAATAAATAGAAAATTAATTAATTTAAGGTCAACGGAAAAAATTAATATGTACCTCGGAAAAAGTGCTTTTTAATAACCTCGCCTGTTTGCTTGCCCCGGCTAACGCCTCGGCCAGCAAATTCAGTCTCGTACATAAAAGTGCACTTTTTGTCCTTGTTACATAAATAACTATTTCGCGGATCAACATTCCCGTCGTGGTGTCTAATATCGGGGCGAATTTGATTAATTAATTTTAAATTTTGACTCCTTAATAAATTGAGAGAAACCCGTAGAGCCCTCTCTTGGATGTAAATTAAATCTAAACGTTAAATTTTTAATGGAAGTCTGCAATTGTAGAAAAAACTTGTTTGCATTACGAGCTCAAAGCGGTTTTTAAGTTTGAAACTAAAAAAAAATATACTTTGCAGCTCTAATACAAAAATAACTATTAAGTTACGTAATTTTTTTTTATATAGATACTACGCCGACTAATAATAATTTGAACTTACTAACATGAAGTGGTTTACATTTTTTTTCGAAATCAGTTTCGAAAACATAACTAGATACCCAACGTCTTTCAGAATATACCATCTTATACAAACGTAACATTTCTACCGTAAACCTGTTATTTAAATAATGTATCAATAATTTATGTATTTAATAACGTAGATTTTATGTTAATTCAAGATTTAGTTATTTTATTTATTACTGCAAAAATTAGAAATATTTTCCACGTATACTGTTTCTACCAGTATTCATCGCATGTTTAAAATATTATCTTGTTAAAGTAGTGCAAAAATTTTATAATTTAAGTTTAAAATATAGTAAGTTAATAGTAAATTCTAAATAATTCATTAACAAAAGGTTTATAGGAAACAGCTATTTCGCAATAAATTAATTACATAATTAATGTTTATAGAAAGTATTATTGACAATGACCGTCAAAGGAATTGAATACTTTATCAATTTGGTACCAAAAATTATGAGTGGCCACAAATTTTTACAATATTTATTGGTATAAGTATCACAATTTTTTTTTAATTCATAACAAAAATAAGGTTTTTAGTTTCATTATGCGGAATAACGACGATGGCGTTTTTGTCATGGCCTTCTCCGGCTATACCAATTTTAATGTCAAATTCAACAAAAATGGAAAGTATCACTTATGAAGAAGCTTCGTATTTTGCAGTCATACCACCTGTAATAACAATATTTGTGTCTCCGCTTATATCAATATTCATAGACGTCATTGGAAGAAAAAAAATTATTATTTTAGCAACGGTTTTGCACATTCTTTCATGGAGTATCATGTCAATTGCAACAAATCTAGTGTACGTGTATATATCGAGGGTTGTATACGGAGTTTCTGATGCATTAGTTTATTGTTCAGTACCACCTTACATCGGAGAAATATCTACACCAAAAGTAAGAGGAACTTGGGGAAATATGTTTATGATCAATGTGTTTTTTGGCCAATTTCTAATGAATGCAATTGGTTCATACTGCAATATAAAAACAACAGCATTAATATTTATGACCATTCCAGTCATACAATTTCTATTTATCTGGTATTTTCCCGAATCGCCTTATTTTCTTCTTATGAAACGAAAAAATTCTGAAGCTGAAAAATCATTAAAATGGTTTCGATGGAACCGAGATGTTCGAGACGAACTCCAATGTCTCACAGCAGATGTTGAAAGACAAATATCAGAGCCCGGAACTTGGAAACATTTATTCCTAATTTCAACTAATCGGAGAGCTATATTTATATGTGTAACAATGAGAATCTTTCAACAATTCAGTGGTCTTCCTGCTTTTGCAGTGTACACACAGCAACTGTTTGCTACTGCAGGTGGAAAATTGTCATCTACTGAATCTTCTTTAATATATACTGGAGGATTACTTTTGTTAGCAGTAGCTTATTTGTTAGTACTGGGTAAGCTTGGGCGAAGGCCTTTAATGTTTTTCTCGGCAGTTTGTGCCGGATTGGCACTTCTTAGCGAGTCGTGCTATTTCTTCTTGCAGTATAAAACTGAGGTTAATGTGTCTGATGTTAGTTGGATACCACTATTAATCATGGGATTTTATGTGTTGACGTGCGTAGGAGGATTTGGATTGTTGCCTATTTTAATGCTAGGAGAGTTATTTTCTTCCAGCATTAAAGGAAAAGCTATGACGGTTGTAAACGTACCTTATTTTTTATGTATGTTGGCGGTACCAAAATTATTTCATTATCTTAGCACGGAATTTGGTATGTATCTTCCTTTTTTTGTTTATGGTACTACCACATTGATTTCAGTCCCCTTTTTCTTTTTATTTCTACCAGAAACAAAAGGAAAAACTTTAGAACAAATACAACAAAACTTATATAATAAAGAACAAATTACTAGATTGTAAAAGTTTCCATGAATTATTCTAGTTTAGTGTACTTCTAATTTTTATAAAATACAGTAGGTATGTAGGCCTAATTGTGCATTCTTAAGTAAAAATAAATAATTTCATGTTGTAAATGTACAAGTAATAAATAATTAAAAAAATATGCTATAATTAAACAACTTTCATATTTTGAATGAGCTGGTACCATATCTGCGTCTTTATGTTTGTTTAAAACAGCAACGATTCCTATTCTTTATTAATATTGTCTTCAAAATATTTACTTTGTGTTTCCTCTCCTTCTTACTTTAAAATGTACCCCTTACTTGACTGCCTGGTATGTACTTAAGTAAGGGAAAGTTTATACAAAAGTTGTTAAATTTCGGAAACATCAGTTTATTTTCAGATTCGGTTGACGATGGTAAGAATTAGTACTACTTTGACTCGTGTTTAAATTGAAATTTACAAAAATGTTTATGGTTTTTTTTTTAAAAAAACCTTACATTTATGCTGGTACAGCAATGCAACAACACTTTAATCAACAAAACCAACCTGCTTATGTCTATTGTTCCATTGTTTGCAACGCTTATGAATAATATATACCAAAATGTTATAGTTTTTTTTACTATTAGCAATGGTTTAACTTATAATATAGGTGAAGAAGTTAATCGTTTACAAAACTTCTTTACCTGCGTATAGGCAACGTATTCATTTCGTACCAGTACTTATGCTCGTTCGTAAATCGTATAACTATTACTTATAAAATTTCGTATAACTTTTAAACAACGTATTTCTTGGCAACATATGTATCCACCCAGCGATTAGTTACGTTTATATGTAAGTATCTTCGTTTAAATGATTCGTTTTTGTTTATTTTGTTTGCGACGTGTCGTTCTTATCTAATATCAGGTTCTAACAGAACATCGAATGGTTTTATCTTGTTTACTGAGACAACACTTTCGTAAGGCTTTTGGGATCGAGTCGACCCTGGTACGTCCCGTACAATAAATCGTTCTAAATCTAACACTTTTATAATTTCATACGGTTCACTACACTTTTGCAACAATTTCTTACTTTTCCCGTCGTTTGTCACGATAACTCGTCTAACTAACACGTGTTGATTTATTTGATATTTTGGAGCCTCTTTTCGTTTCTGATCATAACGTATTTTTTGTTGAGCCTGTTTTAAACAAATTCGTTTACTCGTTTTGCGTCTCGTAGCCAGGAGATTGTTATCCTGGGCTGACTCGCACACTTCTACAGTTAGAAATGAATCGTTTGCTTGCCGTGGTTGATATTCCATAAGCAAATCATATGGGGTTTTTCCCCTTGTCTTGTTTAGAGTCGTATTTAACTCCCATTGTATCGTTCGTATTGTATTATTCCATTTTCTTTCGTTTTCAGTAGAGGCGGCCAAAGAATTCAATATAGTTCGAATATGCCTTTCTGCTTGTCCGTTTGCTCGAGGTGTCGCTGTGGCATTGAAATTGATTTATATACCTATCGTTTTACAATATTCAATGAAACGTTTACGTGTAAAACAGCTTCCTCTATCACACACACTTAGTTGTGATATCCCAAACAGACTAAACGTTTCGTCTAAAAATATTAGCACAGGCCCTACTGACGTATTTCGTACTGCTTTAAATAAAGCCAATTTCGTACAACCGTCTATTGTTACAATTAAATGGGAATTCTTTCGTACACTTACATGCACGCCAAACAGCATGAAACATAACGTCTATATTTTTTTTATTTCTGGAAACCAATACTTTTGTCTAATTAGTGCATACGTTTTCTCAGCACCAAAGTGACCAATATTGTCATGGTGATAAAAGACTATCTGACTACGTGCAATCTTATGTACTGTAGTCTCAAACTGCTTTGGTCTTTGCTCTCTCGGGTTGTATTCATGGCCTAAATATTCCAACTTTTCATGGAAAAATTGTCACTTCCACAACCGGAACGTCATTCCTGCGGCTTTAATCAAACTGAAAATCTGTCGTAGCGACGCGATACCGCTCTCAAAAGTTGTTGATGATATTAAAATGTCGTCTAGATAAGCCACAGTTGTGTCAAATTGAAATTTACCAAGAATTGAGTGTATAGCCCTTTGGAAGACAGCAGGGCATTTACCAAACCAAATGGCATACGTAGATATTCGTAATGACCATCTAGCGTGATAAAACCGTCTTGGAAATTAAATCTTTATTTGGTGGTACCCGGCTGCTAAATCTAACTTGGTGAAAACCTTGCTACCGTGCATTTGTTCCAATGATCATTAACGCGAGGCAAAGGATACGTATCCTTTATTGTCTTCGCGTTGAGAGCCCTGTAGTGCACGCACATTCGATATTAATAATAATAATAATAATAATAATAATAAGGTCTTTATTGTTACATTATATTTTTACACTACATTTTTTTTTCATTATAAAGGTAAATAAAAACAGAATGTATTGTAACAAATGGCGCAGTTCAGCTTCACAGATATACAGCAGTTGCTCTACCACTGTACCGTTATACACTTTACACATTTTTTAGTCAAAGTAGCAAAATCAAAATTGATAATAATAATAAAATAAATAATGAAAAAAATACTAGAATATTTCAATACATATTTTAGTTATAACTTAAATAAAAAAAATAAAACTATATGCTAAAAATAATAGTTAAAAAAAATTACCGTGATGAAAACCTTGAATGTTGCTGAGTAATAGGGATTTCAAATTTATTTTAAAAACACATAACGACGAGGAACTATCAAATATATTTTTAAATTTGTTATAGTAGGTGCAAATGCAATAACTAAAATATTTCTTGTAAAGACTCAAGCATATGAGACTTTATTGTTAAAAATGTTTAGGTTATGTACATCTGTTCTGTAGGTTAACCGTTCATGTAAGTATGGAGGGCATTTTAAATTAATAACTTGATAGTAGAGACACAGAGTAAAGATATTATCCAGAGGAACAACTCTCGTGGAAGAGGAAAGTACGCGCATCCTATCTCGCGCATTGGTATTTGCCATGTTCTCAGACTAGATCAGACGCGCCTATTTGAATTTGAAATCATTTCTTGAATAAGAAATTGTACAGTTTTTTGATCAATCTAAATTGTGAAGAATATTGATTTGTTCAAAATATTTCTGATTGATACTGACACTATTTTTGGAACAATAATTGGTGTGAAATTCTGCGCATTTATAAGTAAAATATTTGAAAGTACCACACAAATTTCTAACGAAAACGTAGCATATGTACTATGCGTCTGTAAATTTTACAAAAATAAAACCTGCTCTATTTTTGAGACAATTTTTAACACAGTTTGCCTGAGTAAGTACAGCTTAGGTAGGTATTTTCAATTTTTGTAATGGAAAATTACGTCATTGTTTGTTTTCGGTTAAAAACAAACATTATTACAATAAACAGCTGCGAAGTAATTTCATCAATAACACAGGCGGATGTACAAAAAATATGTTTAGAACCTTGCACAAGGTATTCCAACGAACGCAAGAAGGTGTTAACCACACTGCATAGCGGAACTAGTGAAGAAGAGGTAAGCATTTACAGTGTTTCAAGCATATAAATTTTTTCAACGAGTTAGTTATTAGAAATTCGATTGTGTATGTAATCTTTTGCTATACGTAGTACTGATGAACATTGGGAAACTCACAACAAGATATATTGACCGTAGATAGACGTGCCTTTGATAACTAAAAACCTCTAATTAGTTGTAGGTAAACTTATATTTTCAATATTATTAGAGAATACGAAACCAGGATGATGGTTCACTGTTAAAATTACCTGATTCTATAATAGGTGGAGAACACTCGTCAACAACATGTGGTACACCTAGAAGTAGGTCAACTAACAAACATTCTTCTGTAACTGTCGATGTTCCTGCCAAACGAAAAAAAAAGAAGAAAGATTCCTAAAATTTAGGAAAAAAGAAAAGTTAGGAGAAAACAGCCAAAGACTTGTTGCAACTCAGCTCAAAAAATTGAGGTGCAATATTATATTTGTGGAATTCACCGGAATGATCTTCAAAAAAATTATTAATTTTAAGTTTTACAATACCTAATTCGATTTTTAACTTTCGTGAAGAAAGAAGATTCATTTCTTCGTGTATATGCTCGCTGTCTGTTAGTCTAGCAGATCTAATTAATAAGGTTTTTAAAACAGATTTTAAATGTTGTGGATGATGATGTGAATTAGCATGTAGGTATCTATTGGTATGAGTTTGTTTTCTATACACTGTATGTCCTAAACTTCCGTCTGGTTTCCTAATTAGTAACACGTCAAGAAAAGGTAGTTTTCCGTTAACTTCTACTTCGGTAGTAAATTTAATTTGTGGGTGAATATTATTTAAATAATTTAAAAAAGCTAGTAATGCTTCATTACCATGTGGCCATATGGAGAAGACATCATCAACATATCGTAACCAAAGTTCTGGTTTGTTGGAAGATTCTTGAATTGCATTTGTTTCAAAGTTATCCATAAATAAATTAGCAATTGCAGGTGAGATAGGTGATCCGATTGGTGCTCCTTTAGTTTGTTTATATTTCTTAGAGTCGTATAAGAAGTATGTGTTGGTTAAACAATGTTTAGTTAAGCGAACAACATCAGGTGTTAACATATGTTTGTTTGCTAGAATATTAAGAGTTTCTTCTATTGGAACTTTAGTAAACAAGGACTCAACGTCAAAGCTGACCATGATATCTGTAGGTTTTAATTTACGACCTCTAATAATATCTATAAAATGTGTTGAATTTTTAATATAAGAACTTGAGAATTTATAAAAAGTTGTAATATTTTAGCAACATATCCAGCTAACTTTTGTGTTGGTGAATCTATACTACTAACAATAGGTCTAAGTGGTACTCCATTTTTATGAATTTTGGGTAATCCATAAAATTTTGGACATTTAGAAGATTTTCTCTTGGTATTAATTTCTTTTGAATTTCCTTATCGAGTATACATTCCATAATTACAGCTTTAGTAGTTTTTTCGAGATACGTTGTAGGATCAGAGTTTATAATTTTGTAAATAGGATCTTGTAACAATGTTTCGATTTTTGATTTATAATCTTCAGTATCCATTGAAGTTCCAATAGAAAAAACTCTTAATATTCTAGCAAATAAACATATGTTAACACCTGATGTTGTTCGTTTAATTAAAGATTGTTTAACCAACACATACTTCTTATACGACTCTAAGAAATATAAACAAACTAAAGGAGTACCAATGGGATCACCTATTTCACCTGCAATTGCTAATTTATTTATGGATAACTTTGAAACAAATGCAATTCAAAAATCTTCCAACAAACCAGAACTTTTGTTACGATATGTTGATGATATCTTCTCCATATGGCCACATGGTAATGAAGTATTACTAACTTTTTTAAATTATTTAAATAATATTCACCCACAAATTAAATTTACTACCGAAGTAGAAGTTAACAGAAAACTACCTTTTCTTGACGTGTTACTAATTAGGAAACCAGACCGAAGTTTAGGACATACAGTGTATAGAAAACAAACTCATACCAATAGATACCTACATGCTAATTCACACCATCATCCACAACATTTAAATTATGTTTTAAAAACCTTATTAATTAGATCTGCTAGACTAACAGACAGCAAGCATATACACGAAGAAATGAATCTTCTGAATCAAGCTTTTGAACAAAATGGTTTTCACGTCATCATGTTATGAAAGCGAAAAAGATGAAACAAAGAAATGACGACAAAGTTAACGATAAGAGTACGTTTACTGTATCAATCCCGTACTTCAAAGGTACTACAGAGAAGATAAGTAACATTCTACAGAAACACAACATACGAGTAGTTTCTGTACCTGTTAATAAAGTTAAGTCTTTCCTCCGTTCCCCTAAAGATATTATTCCTTTAGAAGATCAAAGCATTTACGAAATTCCTTGCGGAGGATGTAACATCTCTTACGTTGGATCAAACAATCGACGTATTTCTGCGAGAAGAGAAGAACACAAACTAGCAGTCCGAAAAGGATGTTTAACTTATTCTCTAGCTGAACATCATCACCAAACAGGACATAAAATCGATTTTGAAAATACAAGAATGCTAGGAAGAGAAAAATATTTATGTAACCGCCTCATTAGAGAACAAATCGAGATAGAAAGACGTCCTAGTTGCATTAATAAACGAGATGATGGAAAAGGTTTATCTAACACTTGGAAACCGTTATTAACTTTACCTCAGGATGTAAGATCTCCAAATATCTAACAAGTAGTACAACAAAATATGCAAAGCAACATTACCATTATACCGATACGTAATTGTTATTTATTAATTACTTGAAAAAGCTGCGTGTTAGCGTGGAGAAACGTTGTAATTATTTAAATAATTATTACACGTGTTTAAACCCCAAAGATTTTTTATTACAAACATGTTTACACGTGAAAAGATATATATATATAAGTTATATTCAGAAATCCGCAAACTTAACAAATTGAGTTCGAAGACATCGGAAATTAGTGATACTCAATAATTTGCAAACGTATCAAAAGTAAGTTCATCGACAGCGGATGTATCGACTCATGAAAAGAAAATGTATTAGTTTTAATTAGTATTAGTTCTGCCTTTGTATTGAAAACAACTAAATAAACTCGTTTAATTAAAATATTTATCTTTTAAAACTCGATAAGCGAAAACAAAAATAAAATTGGCGCAGTCGGTAGGATATTAAAGTAACACGGTCTAAAGTGTACGAAAACGTTTTATCGAAAAACAAGTACGGGCCGGCGAATTTCAATTCCTTAGTGAAAAACGAAAACTAACGTATTCCCAGTGATAACAACCTGTAAACGTTCGAGTTTTGCGTTATAATTTTGAAATAACAACGGAGCACCAGCCATCCAAGTGACCACCGTACGTGCATCGAGCATTCGGTCGAGGAGAGCCCTGGTACCAAACCTGCAGAAGACAACTCGCAAGGTAGGAACTAATATTCACATTGTTGTTTAAAACAAACAGGGAACTTCCTATAATATTTTTTGTAATATCATCCATTAATTGGAAATTACGTGTGCAAGATTAATTAAGAAATTACAAACTGGACGATTTAGTAAATTCACTTGAATCGTTGTCATTAAAAACAATCATGGCTAACACTGAAACCCAATGTCATGAACCAAAAACAAATCCAATCATTAATTATCAACTTTTTAAAATAGAATTAGATACTATCCCATTTTTTGAAGGTAAAGAGACTCAAATAAATGCATTCTGCATGGCGTGCGACAATATTCACATTCGTTACCAGCTAGTAGCGGAAGTGCAAACCGTAATAAGAGCCGCGATATTTTCTAAATTTAGAGGTAAAGCATCAGAAATTTTATCACCACGTGACGACTTAATTAATTGGACACAAATTAAAGAAGCAATAGTAGAACATTTTTCAGACACAAGAAATTTGGAACAGTTAACAGTTGAATTTAATAATATGAAAATTAATAAAGGTGAAACTTTAGTAGAGTACGGAAATCGAATTAGATTAGCTTTAGGAAAATTAATAGGTGTTTCATTTGGTTAGCCGATTTATTAACTCTCAATAAGGATGATCTAAGATTTAACATAAACTTTATTTATCATTGACATGTACCAGTCGCAAGCCGTCTTACTATCCGATGCGCCATGTTGCCAAGTCTCTTTTTTAAACCTGCATCTGCGACATCTCCCTTTTTAAACAATAAAATAACTTACATTAATTTGTAACAAAATCCTTATATCTAATTGGTTGTGAAACGACACGTCCACTTCTAGTTACATACATCTCAGTGGACTTATCGCACACCACGTCCTTATATATATCCTTATTTCTATTTTCAACTACCTCTTCATTTACATTACTATTTTCTAAATCTGCATTACCATCTTCGTTTACAATCATCTCATTTTCAGACTTTTTTAGAAAACTAGAATTACGCCTTACAGTCGACCCTCACTATCTCTAACAATATAAGATCTTGGTTCATTACATTTCTTTACAATTTTCGCACCTATCCAAACATTTCCTTTCTTTACTGTAACATTTTCCCCTTCATTAAAACTTTCTCTTTGCCTAGCTGTTCTATCATAAACATGTTTTATTCTTTCCTTTCTCTTTAAAATTTTATCCGTTAATGTGACAATTTTTGGACTTAAGTTATTTTGCGATATAGGCAAAGCTGTATTTAACAATCTAGAATTTAATAGCTCTGAAGGAGATACATTTAACCCACACAGAGGAGTTACACGATATTCTAATAAATAATCTAATATTTCCCCATTCATTTCTTTGGCTTTCTTTAGCATATCTTTAATTATTCCTACCGCCTTTTCTGCCACCCCATTACTTTTCGGATACCTGGGACTCGAAAAATTTACTGTCATATTTATTTTTTTTGCAAATTTACTGAACTCATAACTATTATACGGATTATTGTCAGAAATGAAATATTTGGGTATTCCATGAGTCGCAAAAATTTGTTTTAGTAACTGTATAATTTCTTTAATGCTTTTGGTCTTTAATTTTCTTAACTCTATCCATTTGCTATAATAATCTACAACTACTAAATACGCACTATCATCGAACTGTAAAATATCTGATCCTACCTTTTCAAACGGTCCACCCACTAATTGATGTGTAATTAAAGGTTCCTTTATATTTGATTTACTGAATTTTTCACACACTCTACATTGCCTGATAAAATTTTCTAATTGTGTAGCCATACCTAACCAATAAAACAGTTTTCTGGCCCTAGCTTTAGTTTTTCTATACCGAAATGTCCCTTGTGCAGTTGCTCTAACATATGCTTTTGTAATCCAACTGGCACTACAATTCTATCATTAAAATGTACTAACCCATCATGTACGTATAAATCAGACCGTAATTTAAAATATTTACTAAGGTCACTTCCTAAATTACTTTTATTTTCTGGCCATCCTTGTTCACAATATTCTTTGACTACTTTTAAAACTTCATCTTTACTAGTTTGTTGTCTCAAACTATCTAATCTCCTATCCGTTATTGAATATTCTAACCCTAACGTATGAACTACTTCCGTAAACTGATCCTGTATAACATTTGAATTATTTTTGTCTACTGATCGCGACAACAAATCTGCAATATACATATACTTTCCAGGTATATATTCTACATCAAAATTATAATTTAACGTCCTTAATTTCAATCTTTGCAATCTACTAGTAACTTTATTAAATTCTTTTTTATGTATCGCTACTAATGGCTTATGATCAGTGTGAACTAGGGTTTTAATACCATAAATAAATTGATGGAATCTTTCCAAACAATAAACAATAGCTAAATATTCTTTTTCTATTTGTGACCAATTTTTCTCATTATCATTCAAACTTCTTGATGCAAAAGCTATTGGTTGTCCATTCTGTAACACACAACCTCCAATGCCGTACTGACTGGCATCTGATTGAATAACTGGTTGAATGTTTTGATCAAAAATCTTTAAAACAGGTAAATTACTAATGACACTCTTAACTTTCTCAAAAACATTATCATTCTCCGTTGTCCAAACAAATTCCACATTTCTTTTAATTAACTCTCTTAGTGGAGCAACTAAAGTGGCTAAATTTGGTATATATCTACTTAAATAATTTACCATTCCTAAAATTCTTAATAATTCTTTTTTACTATTGGGTTTTTCTATTGCCAAAATTGCTTTAACATAATCCGGATCTGGCTTAGTACCTTCACTAGTAAAAACTTGACCTAAATAATTTACAGAACCAATCTTATATTGAAGCTTCTTACTGTTAAATTTAATATTAAATTTTCTAGCTCTCTCTAAAACTAGCTCCATTATCTGATCATGCTCCCTTTCATCTTTACCACTTATTATTAAGTCATCAATATAGATACCTACATCCAGATCACTAAATATTTTTTCATTATACCTTTGAAACACCTCCGGACTTGTGCATAATCCAAAAGGTAAACGTAAAAATTTGTATTTACCAAAAGGCGATATAAATGTACATAACTCTGTACTTGCTTTTGTTAATGGAATCTGATAAAACCCATCTTTCATATCTAATACTGAAAAAACCTTTTTATCTTTTAATTTCCTCGCTATTTCCTCAACTGTTGGAATTAAAAATTGTTCCAAACAAACATTTTTATTCAAATGAGCCGGGTCTAAACAAATTCTAACTTCTCCATTATTTTCTCTACCACTACTATGTTATTAACCCATTCTGAAGGTCCCTCAACTTTTTCTATTACCCCAGACTGTTCTAACCTTCCTAAGGTTTCTTTTAATTTGTTTTTAACTTTTCAGGAATCCTTCTACACCCACTTACATACGGAGTGTAGTTACTTTTAATTTAATTTCATATTCAATAGGAACTCTTCCCAACCCATTAAAAATGTCAATATTATTTTCAATGAACAAGTCTTTAGCTGTATTTTCTTTAAGCGACACCTGCTCAACATTTACTCTCTTAATTAAATTTAGTTTTATACATGCATTAAGCCCTAGTATAGGCAACCCTTTCACATTTACTATATAAAACTTAATGAGAGATTTCTCTTTTACTTTTCCTCGATTACATTCTAAGTTAATACTACCTATTACGTTAATTTTGTTATTACCGTAACCTTGTAATTTGTGACTTGTTTTAGATATATTATTTGTACAATCCAATTTATTAAATGTTTCTAAAGGTAACACGTTACATTCAGCACCTGTGTCTAATTTAAAAGCGACTTTTTTCTCATTAATAATTAGAATTTCTTCCCATTTACGTTTACTGTTACTTATATTTACATCCAAAATACTAATTGAATCGATGACATCTTGCGTTTCAACTTGCTCAATGTCATTAACCCCTTTTTCTTCGCTCTTACATTAGACTTCATATTTTTAAATCTATACTGGTTTTCATTTTACATCCTATTTTAAAATGATTATGTCCACCACAATTAAAACATGTTTGTCCATATGCCAAACATTTTCCCGCCTCATGCACACTACCACACTTTAAACATTTATAGGAATTAGTACTTGCCTCATTTCTTTGTTTACGTGGGAAATTATTTGTAGACTTTCGTAGGACATCAACTTCTTTAGCTCTTAACCCTTTAAGTTGTTGTTTGGTGGCTTCTGCTGCCCTGCAATCTCTTATTGTTGTTTCCAAGTCTAACTTGCTTGTTCGTAATAGTCTTTCTTGTAGCTGCTTATCCTGAATTCCTAAAATAATTCTATCTCTTATTAGTGATGATTCTTGATTATCAAAATTGCACATTTTTGCTTGAGTTTTTAGCCTTTTAGCGAAATTATCGAAATCTTCATCTGCTTCTTGCGCCAACGTAAAAATTTGTATCTTTCGTACGTCTCTGTTGAACGAGGCTCACAATAATTGTCGAATGCTTCAACCACTTTATTAAAACTTTTCTGATCTTCTATAGATAATTGGAATGTATTAAACACATCGACAGCATCTTCTCCTGCTACGTTTAAGAATATTGCAATTTTCCGCTCATCAACTTCCCTTCTAATGAAGCTGCCTTCATATAGATATTAAATGCTTGTTTAAACTTTTTGTAACTTTCAGCTACATTATTGCCAAATACCAGCGGTGACGGTGACTTAAAATTATTCATTATTACTTTACTTTTACACCAGCACATGTACCCCAAGCTTAACCTATAAGCTTGTCTTTTTTTTTTAGTTATTACTCTTAACCCGTTTCTGTCCGTCAATATTACTTTAAATTACCTTCGCTGACCCCATTACTGACACCATGTTTCATTTGGTTAGCCGATTTATTAACTCTCAATAAGGATGATCTAAGATTTAACATAAACTTTATTTATCATTGACATGTACCAGTCGCAAGCCGTCTTACTATCCGATGCGCCATGTTGCCAAGTCTCTTTTTTAAACCTGCATCTGCGACAATAGGAAAACTTAATTTATCACAAGTATCAAATAAAGCAGTTAGGCAAGAAATTTTAATCGCTAACGCATTAGATAGATGTTTAGTCACAATCCCTTACCAAATCGCGATGCAAATTCGTGCAGGTAAACCGAAAACATTAGAAGAAGCTATTACATTGGCGCAAGATGAATTAAATTTCGCACACAGATCAGGACAAAATCTTAATTTTAGTAATTCAAAAACAATTCCAAAACAACCGCCGTTTAATCCATTCCAAAGAAATTCTTTTAACGCGCAACCAACATTAAACCAAAATTTTCAAAACCAATTCAACCTAATTTTAAATTTAACAGCAGTCCGAATCAACAAACAAGTTTTAACCCAATTTTTAACCCTCGCTTTCAACCTAAGATTGTAAATAAACCACCTTCAAACGTTTTTCGACCCAACCAAAATGTGAACTTGCCCAAACCAACCCCAATGTCAGGCATTTCTAGTATAAAAAATTATTTTCAAGAAACCGATCCCGAATCAATTATATTTGACGCAGAATCCAATCAATATTATGCACCTATTAACTTTTACCCCGACCAAGTCGACGAAGACGTTCAACAATTATCTGAAGACGTAGAACATAACCCACAAAACGACGTTACCGAATCAGACGTAAATTTTTTCGAAATTACCTCAACAAACGAATTAATATGACGGAGACCTTACCGTACATTAAATTAACTAACCCACCATTAAAAATTTTAATAGACACTGGCAGCGAAATTAATATTATCGACCCCGTATTATCTCAAAATTTTATCCAAATTCGACACAACCTATAAATCTAAAATTAAACACCGCAAACGGAACAAGTACGATGAAAACTTTGGCAACAATTCCTTGTTTCGAAGAATTTAAGGCAACCGGAAATTTTAAGTTTATAGTTTTGAATTTTCACGAATTTTTGACGCTCTTATAGGAATACGCGATTTGAAAAAATTAAAATTTAACATTGATTTACAAAAACATGCTAACAAGAAGTGATGGTAATAACTTTTTGTTGCACTATAAAAACCAATCAAAATTAAGATACAACCACGAATTAGACAAATATACAATTTGACATACCCGAAACCCGATCAAGACATCTTTATAAAGGAACAAAAATTAATGGAGTAAGGATAGAAGAAGGACTGTACAAAATATTTAACGGACAAATTAACATCGTTTTAGAAAACGAATCGGACGAAGAAAAGCAATTTGAATTAGGAGATTTACACGAAGAAAGAATTGACCCAGAAAATGTAGAACCATTTAGTGGCACAAATACCTCAAATTTAAAAAACTTAAACAATCTTATCAGAATGGATCACATGAACTCCGAAGAAAGAAGGGTGATTATAAAGACATGCAGAAAATACATAGAGATTTTCAAAACAACAGAAGAAAAATTAACTTCGACAAATTTGACGAAACACAAAATAATTACAAAGGATGAAGAACCAATCTTTTAAAAGCATACCGAACACCATTTACTAACAAGGAAAAAATTAAACAGCACGTAGAAGAAATGCTAGAAAACGGAATTATCCAACCAAGCATATCGCCATGGGGATTTCCAGTACATTTAGTGAAAAAGAAAGAAGATGCGTCTGGGAAACAAAAACCAGAATGGTCATCGACTATAGACAATTAAACCACAAAACTATCGACGACAGATATCCAATACCCAACATAGAAGATATTTTAGACAAATTAGGAAGAGCGCAATACTTTAGTGTATTAGATTTAGCATCCGGATACCACCAGATCGAGATGGATGAACAATCAAAGCAGAAGACCGCATTCAACACAGAAATGGGACATTTTGAATTTAATAGAATGCCGTTCGGACTTAAAAATGCACCAGCGACATTTCAACGCATGATGAATAATGTTTTAAAAGAATTAATAAATACACACTGTTTGGTTTATTTAGACGACGTAATAATTTTTCCCCAAATTTAGAAGAGCACCGGAAGTCACTGGAAAGAGTATTTCAAAAATTACAATTACACAATCTTAAGTTACAATTAGACAAATGTGAATTTTGTAAACGAGAAACGGAATTTCTAGGACATGTAATCACTAAAGATGGGATTAAACCTAACCCAAAAAAATAGAAGCTATTAAAAATTACTCAATACCACGCAACCCCAAGGAAATTAAAGGATTTTTAGGACTCATAGGATACTATCGAAAATTTATAAAGGACTTTGCAAAATCACAAGACCTCTGACCCGAATGTTAAAAAGAATATCGAAGTAAAGATCGATGAAGATTTTATCCAGTGTGTGGAAAAATGCAAGACGCTCTTAACAAACGACCCAATTCTAAAATACCCCGACATGAGTAAAGAATTCACAGTAACGACAGATGCCTCTAACGAAGCGATAGGCGCTGTTTTAACACAAGAAAACCACCCCATCTCTTATGCATCAAGAACCTTGAACGATAGCGAAAAGAATTACAGTACAACAGAGAAAGAACTACTTGCAATTGTGTGGGCCACCAAACACTTTCGCCCCTATCTTTATGGAAATAAATTTATCATTGAAACGGATCACAAACCTCTCACCTGGTTATTCTCATTAAAAGATGCCAACTCAAAACTAACAAGATGGAAACTGAAATTGATGGAATATAATTACGAGATTAAATACAGGAAAGGAAAAGAAAATTACGTGGCAGATGCCTTATCAAGACCACCTAAAGAAGCTTATATTAATGACGTAGATATGGAAACCTTAATTGTAAACACGGATGGACCAACAGATGCCGATATAGAAGAATTAGACGAAATACTCAATAATCTAGCAACACCCGAACAAGAAGACGACAGTGAAACAATCCATACATCTAGAGGAGAAATTCAGATCGACATTCCATACAAGGAAACACCATTAAATTTATCAAAGAATCAAATCATATTCGATACACATGTTAGTTGTGCCGAACCTATAATTAAACACATAAATCTATTTAATAATCTGAAAAAGAGAGTTTATTGTAATTTACCTTTTGGATCGAATGATGACGAAATTGTAAACACCTTGAAAGAAATAATTAAACCAAATACGAATATTAGCATTTATTTTAAAACCGTAATATCGAAAAGGACATCTTAAGAATTATGAGAGAACACTTTAATAACACAATTAAATTACACATCACAAATAAACTTTTAGAAGATATTGAAGATGAAAATGAGCAAACGAAATTTATGAGTTACTACCACACAGGCAAATCCAAACACAGAGGAATTAATGAAACCTACAAATCATTGAAAGGGCTATATTATTGGCCAAATATGGAAATGGACGTAACAACATTCATCAATAATTGCGAAATATGCAACCTATCTAAAATTGATCGTAATCCACAAAATTACCGATCGCATTAACCCCAACACCAGACAAACCCTTCCAAGTAATACATTCTGACTTATTATTTATAAATGGAAAAGCAATATTAACAATAGTAGACGCGTTTTCAAAATATGCACAAGCATACCTACTTCCAGATAGAAACTCTAAAACTATTTTGGAATATTTAACATTATACATTTCTCACCACGGTATTTTTCGAAATTAATAACGGATAATGACCCTTCCTTCTGTAGTAATTTAATTTCAGAATTTTTAGGACCCATAAAATCGTACATCATAAAACGTGTACAGAAAACTCAAAATCAAATGGTATAGTAGAAAGATTTAACTCAACCCTGATCGAATCATTGAGAGTGTCAAATGTAGAAAAATCTAAATTACCCTTCGAAACACAACTACGTATGTCAGTAATATCATACAATAACAGTATCCACACAACAACCAAATTTACACCTTTCCAAATAATCAACGGAAACGATAGAAATGTTTTACCATTTGATCAGACTATTAATAAAGTGACAGAAGACTACGTAAACGAGAGAAATAAAACTATGAATATGATTAACCAAAAAGTGAAAGAAAATATATTAAAGGCCAAAGAGAAAGTTCAACAACAGCAACCAGAAAATACTATAGAAGAAAATTTACCAGATCAAATAGTGTACGTTAGGAGAAATCCACAAAGGAATAAACTCAAACCCTATGCAGATAAAATAAAATTACATAATGTGACCGATAAAACGATCTCTTTCAAAAATAAGAGAAACCAAATTACTAAATTAAAACGAGATTTAGTAAAGCGAACTAAAAAGAACATGTTGTTGCAGGATGAAGATACTAATATTAACGATCCTGGCCCTAGCCACAGCAGGTGAAGAAATTCAAGTTAGAGAAATAAATAATTATGTAGTACCACTAGAATTAGGCAAATCATTTAACCATTTATTTGATCATAAGTTAATTTTTATGTTAGAACGTAAAAATATACACACCTTAATCGTAAACATAAGTACACAACGTAATTTAATTTTAGAAAAATTCAAAGAAATCAAATCTAAGCAAGAACCTTCAGAGCATGACGCGAACATTATTAGATTATTAAGTCAAACAAAAATCAAATTGAAAAATAAAACTTAAAGGTCAAAATTTTGTCTCCGCATACCGCGAAAAACGATCCCCATTCAATTTTATAGGAAAAGCAGCAAGTTGGCTTTTTGGCATCATGGATGACGATGAAAGGCAAAATATTTATCAAGCTATTAAAATATTAAAAGATAAACAAGACGAAGTAATAAGTAATGTTAATCATAAAACCAGTTTATTACAAAACATTTTTGATCAGGTTGAAACTTTAGCAAATAATACGAACAAAAACATGAAAATAATTCAAAAACATCTAAATTCTTTAGATAACCAAAATACATTGTTTTACCAATACATTATAATTTTAGAAACTTTGTTTATTTTGGAAAATAACATTAACGAAGTAGAAAATTTTATGAACGACTTGCAGCAAGCAATTATTTTGGGTTTTAGACATCAATTACATCCCTTCCTTTTACCCTACACACAACTTCATAAACAGTTAGCTTTCCTCAAAAATTATATCCGAATAAAGTCCTACATCTAGACAATGATCATTATTATTATTCAATACTTTCGGTACAAATCGGACTAGATGCAGAAAGAATTATTGTATCAATACAATTTCCAATAATGGAAGATAAAAATTCAACTTTATATAAAATTGCGAAAGTTCCTTATCGCAATACTTACGTGTTAGAACAATGTGATTATTTAGTATGGTCCTACAACGATTTAGTGTGTGTATCAGACTATTTATTAGTAGAAAATAAGTATGTAATTAAAGAAAATTCTAATAGACAACGTAATGATTATTGTATTAATAATCTTATGCAAAACAATATCAATAACTGTACTATAGTTAAGATGAATCAGATTAAAACTCAATTTCAAGCATTGAATGATGCAAACTATTTGTTGATTACCGACAAAAATGTTTGTTAAAATACCAATGCCACACAAGAGCACTATCGAAATAAAACAAAATTCTCTTATAAAGTTACCTCAAAAATGTACAATAGAATTTAATAACCAATTGTATAGTAATAGTAG
>JALBCR010003806.1:0-72297 GCA_030710515.1 Abscondita cerata | reverse complement strand
TTAGTTACGTATTAGTTATTATTTCTAAATTAACTTGTATCGTGTAATTCCTGCTACACGCAATTGTTCAGAGATTATATGCGAGTTTCAATAACTGGTGTAAATGTTTTTCAAAATTATATCTCTAGCAGTTTAACGGTTTGTTTCTGTGTCTAAAGTTACTAGTTGCTCCAGAATATTTTCACACGTTTTGCATTGTGACGCCCTCTCTTTTTATTACTTTTTTTTGTGTGAAACCCTTGATTAATTACAATGATTCACCCACCATTCGTTTTCGACTGGTAGAGTTTACGACACTACCATTTAATTTCATGCTGAAATACCAACAAACTGTAACAAGAAGAAGAAATTCCAACAGACCACGCTCAGTAGAAACGGAATATCATACTATAAATATAGTCTGCTGTTTCGAAAGGTCAACGTCCTGTAATGGGAGAAGTCAAATGATCGTTCGAAATTGTTCTGGATGGATCGATTGTTTAAAGTTGCTCGAAAAGTCAACGTCCTGTAAAAGGAGGGTCGCGGGAACGTTCATGTGTTGTTTCTGATGATCGAAACGTTCAAAGTTGTTCGGGTGAGATTAACGTCTTGTTATTTGAAACCGAATGTTGCTTAATCATTACATTACCAAATGTATTTGTGATTTATAAGCAGAATTTACTAAAGTGGGATGCTGACATGTATTAAAGTTAATAACCCTAAAAACGTTATTTGAAACCGGATGTTGGGATCATGAACCTTTATTTAGGTCAACAACAAATGTATTTTGATTGATACGCAAAATTTACTGACGAATGCTAATATGTATAAAGTTAATAACCTTGAAAACGTTATTCGAAACCAGTTTGCTTAATCTTTAGTCACAATAAATGTATTTTGTTTATAAGCAGAATTTACTAAAGTGAATGTTGATATGATTTGATTAGGTTGAGACTGGTTTCAGATTTAAAACATACTATAGACAAAAAGGAAATCATCT
Source organism: Abscondita cerata (assembly GCA_030710515.1). NCBI lineage: Eukaryota > Metazoa > Arthropoda > Insecta > Coleoptera > Lampyridae > Abscondita > Abscondita cerata. The sequence goes on along the minus strand of JALBCR010003806.1, from coordinate 71,318 downwards.
AATAGAAGTACTGGGTTGTGGCAGTGGCGATTTCATTGCTAAACACTCCTACATATGTAAACTATAGTAAAGTGCAATTCTAGCTGACGCATATAGGATTAACACCACTTCTTTTTAAATTGGTCTTGGACAACCCACTCTTACATTTGTAAAGTGAGACATCAAAATTCACTGTGATTAAGTTAGAAAAGATAAGAGTATACCTGTAAACAAATGTAACGGTATTCATACAACTATGAACCCTATTGTTTACCGAAGTTGTTTATACAAAATGTCATATTCGCTTGAAACGCGCCTTCCATATCCATTTAACAGCGGTATTGAAAATGTTACGCAAACTATACTTATGACTGATATTGTTTCGATTTGGTTCTTTTTGCATAAATTAGGTTAATTTACATTATAATCTAACAATTACAAAACTTACTCAAAAATAAAAACTAAAATAAAAGGTGTTTTAGACGTTTATTCTTAGTTAATAACTCACAAATGAAATTGCAATTAATAACAATACATTTCCTTGGTGATTTATTCACAATTATGACCTATAAACTATCGTTTTCTTAGTTAATTTAAGTGAACAATCTATAATTATCACTAATCGACTTATAATTATTCATTTGTATGATTATAATTAACTATTCAAAACATTGTCACTATTATCACTTTCACTGTCAATAGTGTCACTATATTCATCTTGAAGTCCCCGTACATCCTGATAATAACTAGCATAATTTCCTGTATGAATGGTTCCATTGCATAGTACTTTTTAATAATGTCTTCAGTATGTCGTATTGATTTGGACCACATCTCAATAGTAACTTTTGCAATGCATCGGTCCATGATTGAAGAACTTCGGCATCTTGACCACGTGTTTTAATTATATTTGTATCATATTCATTTTTTGCTATTCTCATATTAACTCTATTGCATTAAAATGACAATGATACGGCGGTAACCGTAGAATCTCGTGTCCATAACTCAGTGCTAACTCATCTACAGCATATTTCGTTTGTTGTCTATTTAAAGCTACCAACTGCATTAATTCTACTTTTAATTAGTTTTGAATCAAAAGGTATGTGCTTATTTTCTAACCACTTGATAATTTCGCCCTTTTTCCAATTACTCACTGGGTTTGCTTCACTTTTGCGTGAATGGTAAGAGGCATTGTCTCATTATAATCAATGATGGAGATTCTAATCTTTTCAACAGCAACTCTTCAAACCAGTGTTCAAACATTTCCGCGTTCATGTTGTCATGGTAATCTATTGATTTATTTTTGGTTGAAAATATTAAGGCGGCACCTTCGACAAACCCTTTTACTGGTACCTGCGTGAACTACAATGAAACGTTTGCCATTTGAAGTCTTGTTGGTTTGTGGCATCCCTTTACTGGTACTATCTTGCCAGGATCTCTTAAGGGTCCCCTTACTGAACACCCACGTTTCATCTAAAACACCACCTCATGTGGTTGATCATTATTTAGATGTTCCATATATTTACGCAGGAATTGGGCGCGTTTAACCACCACGTGACTCATTTCACAGATATATTTTCCTATTATTTGTTTGTTTGAAGCGAAATCCTATATTTTTTAGTAATCTAGACAGTGTTCGAATTCCAATGTCACACAGATGCAGTTCATGAATTTTCTGATGCACCGCTTTCAACGTAACATGCACTTTGGCCCGATACAAGTCATATATAATGGTTCTTATATGATTTTTATTTGTAGAGACATATCTTCGCATTTTGGACGGAGGCGGTTTCTTCTTGAAGGTGCTAAATTTGCATTACGGTTTTTATACTGCACACTCTAACAAACAGTGCTTCTTGAAACTTTCAATGCTTGGGCAGTACGTTCCTGAACAGAGAACACAGAGTGCACTGGACCCCCATTTTTTTTTTCTTGCTTAAAATAATCCATTACATTTAGTAGAAGCTCTCGACCCTCCTTATGTAAATGCTTTCCAGTTTTCTCCATGACAAGTACAGCTATCGATAAAAATTCGAGTAACACGGCAACTTACGATTAAACCAACAACAGCACTGTTTAACAACTCACAAGATACTAGCATACATAAATTTTGTAACTCATTCAATCCCTAAACTTGAATAATTAAAAGTCGATTAGCAGTAATTATAGATTGTTCACTTAAATTAACTAAGAAAACGATAGTTTATAGGTCATAATTGTGAATAAATCACCAAGGACATGTATTGTTATTAATTGCAATTTCATTTGTGAGTTATTAACTAAGAATAAACGTCTAAAACACCTTTTATTTTAGTTTTTATTTTTGAGTAAGTTTTTAATTGTTAGATTATAATGTAAATTAACCTAATTTATGCAAAAAGAACCAAATCAAGAAACAATATCAGTCATAAGTATAGTTTGCGTAACATTTTCAATACCGCTGTTAAATGAATATGGAAGGCGCGTTTCAAGTGAATATGACATTTTTGTATAAAATAACTTAATCACAGTGAATTTTGATGTCTCACTTTTACAAATGTAAGAGTGGGTTGTCCAAGACCAATTTAAAAAGAAGTGATGTTAATCCTATATGCGTCAGCTAGAATTGCACTTTACTTTAGAAGATAAAGACGAGTATTAAAACAATGTTACACTAGGTGGGTAGGTTATAAATCCACAATCCCACACTGGGAAACCGGTTAGCTTTCAGGATTCTGGGAACGCAAAGGCGCGTCAAGAAACCAAAACAACGAACTAGTCAAAACACATAACATTATACATACTACCTAACAACATATGATCAATGAGGTACGACGACAAACTTACAGATCTAGTGAAGAAAACGCAAAGGATTAAAATGGAATATAGTTGGATTATCGGAAAGTTATATTATAAAGAAGTTAACAAAGAAGATGATAATGAAGAGGAGTAGGATTTATAATAAACAAACAAATAGAATCATACATAAAACTATACAAACGAATATCAAACAAACTTGTCTACATAACAATGAAATTGTCAAAAAACTGTAACCTAAAAATCATCCAGGTGTATACATCCACTTTGAAATATAATGAGGACAAAATAGAAAATTTGTACGATAAAGTAACCACAGTTTTCGACGACACTCTAACCTGTAATAATAATAATAGACATTTATTTCAAACGGGTTGTACCCAAACTAGAAAAGTAAGTGCAATAATATACACATATTAAAAAGAGAACATAAGACAAAGTTGTAATAGAATTATAAATTCGCACAATGGTTTTTTACAGTATCTAAAATTATTGGTAAATTATCTGTCGTAATGTCACAATTGGCACAACAGAACGTTAAAATTACTACATATGATGTTAATAGCCTTGAATATGGTAAACGTTTGTTCTTGAAGGGTTGTATAAAAGAAGAAAGAATTTCAAATATTATATTACAGTACGTTAACGTTTATCTTCTCAAGTAACTGTAAGCAGTTAATTTTATTTTGCATTAGGGTTGAAAAGAAACCTAACACTCAACAAAATTCTTCTAGTATTTAAAGAAATCGTGTTGAAAAATTAGACAGAACCTCAGAGTATTAAAAATCGTGCTTCGGGAATGTTCCTAAAGAAATATAAACATGATATTTTAGGCTATTGATGTGGGTTTTATTTCGTAAATAAGATACCAAATTAGTGATCCATATTTTACTATCGGAAAAACAAATGCATAAACAACACTTTCAAACAGTAAATGTTTGTAAACTTTTGCAATTTCTATGAACAAAGCCAAAGGTTCTGTTAGCTTTTAACAAGATATGGTTTAGGTGATCTATAAATAGTAATTTGCTGTCAAAATTAATCCCAATGTCTTTAATACTGCACACACGCTTTAAAAGTTAGGTTATCTATAGAACAGTTATTCAACCAGGTTTCTATAAAACAGATACGAGAGTACGTTGTGAAGCAAGCAACGTTAAAAACTTGATATACGAGGATGTATTGATATCTAGTTAGCCTAGACCAGTTCCTTGCATAAACAAAATATTGCGTTACCATAGCAACGAACAATAACTTATTAGAAGTGTCAGTGTAAAGTTTGACGTCAAAAAGTAAACCAGAGTCACGCAATAAATTAAATAAAAAAGATGTCCACCGAAATTGTGAAAATCGAAAAATTGGAGTATCGAGCCATCATCAAGTACCTGTATTTAAAAGGGTTAAGAGGTAAGCAGATTTACGAAGATATGCTTAATACCCTTGGTGATCAATGTCCTTCGTATGCGACCGTCAAAAATTGGAATGCAAAAAAGAGGTAAATTTTCCATTGAAGATGATGACCGATCGGGAAGGCCAGTTTCTGTGTCAGTCCCCGAAAATATCGATGCAGTTCATGACATGATTTTATCAGACCGTCGAATTGGGCTAAAACGGATATCTGAAGCACTGAATATTTCATACGAACGCGTTCATCATATGGTTCACGTCAATTTGGACATGAGAAAAATTGCTGCAAAATGGATCCCCAAATGTTTGAATGTTGACCAAAAGCGTGCAAGGGTAGAAGCATCGCGTTCGATCTGTGCTCGATTTGAAAACGATGTAGACTTCTTAAACCGAATTGTTACTATGGATGAGACTTGGGTACATTTCTACGATCCAGAAACAAAGCAACAATCGATGGAATGGCGACACTCTGGTTCTCCAAGACCTAAGAAGTTTCGTGTCCAAAATCTGCTGGAAAAGTTCTTGCTTCAGTTTTTGGGATTGCCATGGAGTAATCATGATTGATTTTTGGATAAGGGTAGAACAATAACTGGAGATTACTATTCGACATTACTGACCACTCTACGGGAAAATATTAAAGAGAAAAGACGCGGAAAGCTATCCAAAGGTGTTTTGTTTTTGCAGGACAACGCCCTGCACACAAATCTCATGTTGCCATGCAAAAATTCGTGATTTAGGGTTTGAATTACTAGAACACCCCCTTATTCACCCGATTTGGCTCCGTCCGACTATCACCTCTTTCCTCAACTGAAAAAGTTTAAAAGGTCGTACATTTTCTTCCAACAAGGAGGTAATAGAAGCTGTGGAGGTCTGGTTTGCAGAGCAAGAAGAAACATTTTTTTGAAAGGTCTAGAGACGTTGCAGGTTCGCTGTAATAAATGTATCCAATTAAGAGGAGAATATGTTGAGTAATAAAATATTTTGACATTGAAATTTTGTTTGGTTCTATAGTAGGCTAAGAATTTTTCAATATATCCTCGTACTTTAGTATTTAATTCTCTAACATTTGTATTAGTATATTATCATAGATTTGTATATGATAAGATAGTAATTGACAAAGAATTAAAACTAAATTCGTATTGTTTACAGTACGAGAAGATAACTGTGGTTGTTATAAAGAAAGAGATAAAGTGTCATGTTTCAATTTAGTTACGTTTTCTTCGTAAACATGGCAATTGGGGTGATCCCAGACAGCATAATTCACCGGAATACTTTGGTTGGTTCTTGTTGATATTAGCGCAGTTGGTACAGCACAAATATTTTGAGTTGCAATCTTTGAGTGCATGCTCTTCAACGTATATAAGACATCTAATGGTATGTTTGCAATTTTGGACGAGTGATAGTAGCCGTTGCAATTAAAGCACCTTAGTACGTCGATGGCATCATACACTTTAAATCGAGACCAATTAAAACACGACCAGCTTCCATTAATTTGTGATAAGTAAGAAGATCTACTTGAAAAATTGCTTGATAGACATCAGACTTTTTTCTTGTTGCACCATGTTTCAATAATTTGCAGGACTCGTTAATTATTAAGTTAGCATTTTGTTTAAATGAATATCGACATAAGAAGTTTAGTACTTTTTATGTCGTAGTTGTTTTTAAGATTTTCTTCAACTACTGTTTTAAATTTTTCAGCGTTATCTTTATCTAACAGATTAAGCATATGCATCCTTTCTTTATATATTTAACGTTCTTGATGCAAATATCAGATGTCACCGGATCAATCTTTTAAGGACTTCTTGTTTGGTATTTGAGTTGGATTTTTGGTTGAACAATAACATTTATTTTGGTACAAGAAGCAGTTTTTCCGCGTAAGTAGGAACGTGTGGTACCGATGAAGAGGTGCAAGGTTTGTTATATTATCAACAACTTTTTTAGTCATACTGTCAATAACAGTGTTTTTAAGCTTTCGATTCTGTTACTAATTTCAGTTATTAGATCAGACATTTTTTGTTTAGTAACTCTATTAGGTCTGAATTTCCACATGAGATTAATACATTTTTTTGGACGAAAAAGTAAACCAGAAGTGGACATAATAAAAGACGTTTGTCCTAAACAATTTCGATACAGGCGACCACCGTATGGTAAGAGCCAGAGCAAAATTTAGCATAAAATTAGAAAGATACAAAATGATAAAATGTAAAAGAGTAACATAGACAGAGAACAATTAAGAATAAAAGTCGATGATTACCAAAATAATTAAATAACATATTAAACAGGAAGGATTTACAACACAAAGATATAGACACAATAAATACATAATTTAAACAAATGTTAACGCTGTTTGCAATTAACTTTAAATGTCACAAGAAAAACATATACAGGGTGTTTCATTAATCAGTACAGAAAATGAAATTGGAGATTCCTTGCAAAATTTAAATGGAGGTTTAACATAAAAATTCTTTAAAGCCTCCCCTGAAGACTTACAGCCCTTAAAGATGTGTAAAATTCACATTAATCGATTTTTTTCTGAAATGACTTGAAATAAAAAAGAAATCTAAACATTCAAATACTACTACGAAGAAGCCTCCCATAATTTCATAATTTTATTCAACCTTTGTTCTCTGCAAGGGGTGAGTCTACTACCCCTTAGAGTTTTTACCAGAACTTTTAACTAATTTTTTCAATTTTAAAATTCAGATTTGGAGGGCCAATTCAATTAAAAACTTTTTTGTCTCTATTTCACGTAAACTCAATACTTTTTCACCAAAAATAAATTAAGCGAACTTGCAGAATTTTTAATTAATAAGTTGCGTATGCAAGTTTGACATAAATAACATATTATTATTAACTATCATTTTTAATTTAAATTTACAATATTATTTCAGAGAGTGTTCAAAATGGGCACCATTTTCTTGAATACAGGCTCTTATTCTTTGAACAAATTTTCGTTAACGCTACCTAGCATTGCTACAGATTGTCTAACTCTTCAGGGAGGCTTTAAGGAAATTTTTTTATGTTAAACCCCTTTAAATTTTGCCAGGAATCTCCAGTTTCATTTTCTGTACTGATTAATGAAACACTTGTATATTTGATTTCATAAATAAAACGTTTCGCCAATATACTTAGCTTCATCAGTTTTATGTGTAACAAGCAGCAATATTAAATTACTTGTTGTGATTATCTACGGACACATTTACAACTACTTACATATAAACGATAATTTAAATATTCATGAGTAAAATTAAAAACAAACTTGGTTGATAGCTTACCTAAATACTAATTGTCATTATAAAATAACAAAACATAACTTCATGAAAGTTAACATCACATCGAACCACATGGAAAGAATACGGGGAGACCTACATGCCATATTGATAAAAGTGGCTAAAATTGGTTTTTCAGATGCTGAGCTTTTTTTAATGAAGGTGCGGTAGTAAATATTAATGTCCTTTCACTATCGCACCTCCTTCATTGAAGGCTCAGTATCTGAGAAAAAAATATTATTGGAATTTTAAAAGGAATTTGTTTATTTATTGACATGTTAATTGTTTTTAAATTTTTATATTAACTGGATTCAGAAAAGATTATTTAGGTTTTACACCAATTGTTAGATTCTTTGACAAATACTGGCAACAACAGTCAAAACGTTGGTTAAGAAAAGCAAAAATTATATATATTCGTATGAAGTTCCTAACCGAATAAAATCGCCATCTTCAAACATAGTAAATATTATTGAGTTAAGGCTTGTGTCTAGTACCCGATTCATAAACGGGTGGTTAACGTTGTACCCCAGAAAATTCCAAATTTACTTTTTAAATTACTCGAGTACTGTAACAGATAAAACGAAAACCTTTCGTTTCAGTATAGGGCAGTATATAATCATTCGCCCTAAAGAGCGAAAAAAGGTTTTACAACCAAAATCAAGCATGTTACTGCATTTATTAATTATTTCAGTTTATCCTCCCAAACGCTTCTGTATAAAAAATTAAAGATTTTTTATTGATTTAGGGCAATAATTTCAACTACTATAAGTACGATTTTTGTACCGAGCCGCATTCCAAGTTATAAGCGAATCCCGTAATTTGAGAACGAATATAAAATTCTGTGCCACAAATTTCGCGTTTATAAATGTAGCTCTGCGGCACCTCACTCAACAAATAGCATCTTTGAAGGCTGTAAGCTGATTACAGTGGTTTACAAGATTTTGCTCAGCAGGTGTGCAGGCTGTTGTGGAAATTCTTGGTACTCAAAATAGTAAAATAGGAAGACAGTTAATTTTATTGAAGTTATTAACTTGTACCTTACAATACTTTTCAAATCATCCTCAGCATATAAGTAATAATAACTATATAGATAAGTATATATTGAACATGTATATAGTGTATAACATAACTAATTTAAATGGCTTTTTATTAATTACAAATTTAATTTGCATGACGTAAGGCAAGACGTTTCGCTAAGTTGGACTCATCAGTTCTTATAATATACATAATTTAATTCTGCAACAATATGGAAAATTAGATATCTTTAAAACAATTTAGCGTAAATTACAATAAAACTTAAAATAAATGCATACCTATTACCTACATGTAAAAATACAAACACATATAATAAATTCGTTAGCAATTAATTAAAGATAACGCAATATAATGTAACACAGCAAACTATTTACTACTATAATTTTTCAATTACATTTTATTTTAAAAAGTTTCTCTAATTTGCATTTTTTGGTTGAATTTCCATTTCTTCCTCCGTCATGTCAGGAAGGGTAAGTGCTGCATCTAGTCCATAATCTTCATCAGCGTCCCCGGAATTTTGTTTTCGATATTTTTTGAACGGTTTTTTTCCAACCGATATTCAAATTTTCTTTTTGCTTTTTTTACATCACTGTAAGGTGTATCGGCCAATACTGGTGCTTGCTGAAGTTTGCACTATTTGATGCAGCATCGCTACGTTATTGTGTGCTATAACGGCGGCTTTTACATCTACCCTTGTAAGAACGCCGAAGAGCAAAATTAACACGCTTTCCACCGATGAACTTAGCCACGTGAGAGTTGTACACCCAGCGGAGTTGTTGGTGACATCATAAATAAGACTTTGAGCATGACTTGCGACTCGACGTGCTGCATTCATAATTTCTTCTAACATACCGTTCTTTCTAATCTGAACTATGTTTGTCTCCCCTTCTTTTTGGTCCAGGACAAAATAATTTCTTTCTTCGCATCCTTTATGATCTCTTAAAATATGCTTAGGTCCATTTAATATATCTAATTCTAATTCTCTAATTTTGTACAGGTCGGGACGTTTTGATTTTTCTCGAAATTCTACTGCTTTTAGAAACTGCGCTTCGAAATCGAAGTATGTTTTGACAAACAAACGTTCTCAAGCGTTTATCTGTTTTGTTTTTTTTTGTTGATTCCTTAATTTTGTTAATATTACGTAGAATATGATTTTTTATGTTCTATTTTTTTGAATTATTGTAGTAGGTCCATAAGGCATGCAACCTTAAAAGTTTTTAGGTAAACACTACTGTCGCCGTCTGCAATTAGTTTCGTATATTTCATTCCATACATTTCCAAAGAGTTTTGAAATCCTTCGACAATTATAGCCGTTTTAATTGAAGTTGATGTTCCAGTCCAATTTTGTAGCAAACATGTGCTGGGCATTTTTATTTTTGTAAAGGTCCTTACGTGCACAAATGCAACAAAATTTATTTTTTATAGAAATGTAAAGAACTTTTTGTTCGGAGTCCAACTATGCATGCAACACCTGAAAGCGAGTTGTAATTTGTATGGTATGATCTTTTGCGCCAACCACCGTCAGCTACGACAGTAATGTTTGGGTGCCCATCTGCGTCTACTTCACCTAACTCGACTGCAAGTTTTTTTCTTCTTCAGCCGCTTTTCGCATTTCTTCTATAGCAGTGCGGTTATAAATATCGCAGGCAATATCATGATTTGCTGAGTAAGTACTACTTGAAGGAGATGGAATGTCCAAGGCTGATAAAAATTCGTTTAATTGGGAATATCCTGCACCAATAGATATTATACCAGATACTGATGATACATTTACAGGCATGAACTGAGATGTATGATCTTCGGTTGATATGGTGTCTAATTTATTGCACATTGTACATTTCATGGTGTAAATTGATTCCAAACCTCTACGTTTTCGCTAATAATATCCATGTCATAAAAGAACACCCCAAACCCCACTTGATTTAGTGACTTCAATGCTTTGAAAAGATGGGCAATATTTACAATTCTTTGGTCAGAAATTTTATTGCATTCAAAATTTTGTTTTTCTTGTTGCATTTCAATTTCTAAGTCTGGCAAAGGTGATTTTATTTTGTCACGTACATTTTTAAAAACATCTTTTCTACACTATTAAACAGATTTTCATTATTACCAATATTGGTACCGCCATCACTTATAGTTTTAAAGCCATCTGCTTCGCTGCTGTAATTAAAATTGCAAATAGTATCACTATTATTACTGTCCGGTAAAAATCAGTATGCCCACCACCATCAATTAAGTACACATATTCTACATTGTTTTGTTTGTCGGTTGATTGACTACATACATTCAATGCTGACAAGTCATTGCCTGAAATTGTTTGTTTAACACGTTGGCGCATTTTTCTCATTTTTGTTTTACACTCAATCGTTTCGAAGGGTAACGTCTATTTGAAACAGAACAACACTTCTTATTCATTTTGAAAAATAATATCACCAGCAATCAAAATAATTTGTTGAAAGTTAAAATCACTACCTCATAGAGCACATTAACTACGGAAATGACTTACAATAGTTCAGAGTTCAGGTTTACACAGGTATTTGTTTATAACCCCCTACTACCCTAGAAGCACCCAAAGAAATATTCAAAAAATATCTACTAAAAACAGGAGAAAATTTTTGTTGCGGTTATTATTGCAGCTATCAATTACACCTTTACCATATTTTACGTTAATTTCTTTTTAATTAAATATGCATTATTATTTCCGTTCCTAAAAGGAAGTTAATTTTTTAAATTTGTTATTATTTCAATGCTTTATTTAATTAACGTATTATTTGTGTTGCAATATGTTTTTACTGGTTTTGAGCTTTCCAATGAATAATTATCTACCTACTAGCTAAATAGTATTTGTCGGGTTGTTTGTTATTACGGCCCAGTGTATAAAACAACTTAGACCAGGTATCAAAATCTAACTACGTGGAAAGTAAGTTGCATATTTACAGGCGGTTTTGAAAATTACTAGTATAGTTGCAAACGAGTTACTTTGTCACTAGACACAATCCTTAACGTATGTTGTATCAAAGTATATATATACTCTTTGGTTGTATTTAGTTATGTTCATCTGAAACAGTATAATGTTTTGATGTGTTTTAAAATCTAATTGTTTTTTTATTATTTTATAATTTCTTGGTATTTATTATTTTAGTCTCATTACGTGAGAAAAATACTATTTACTATTTGATGTAAATTTCTTTTTTTTCAAAAAAAATTGGCAAACTGAATTATTGATTTTTATATGAGAGGAATATAAAAGAAATATAATAAGTGCAACGAAAAAAACATATCTGAATTGGATCAGTAACGGACGACAGTTTACATTATTTCTTTTCAATTACTTGAAAATACTTGTAAGCAAATTCAAAATCCCCAATGATTGTATGAAAACATAATAAAACGTAGATACATATTTGTAATTTAAAAAAAACAATGCAAAAAGTAGGTTTTTTTATCTATTTTTTACTAAATAATACCACTAAGATGTATTTATCTGTGATAACACCTACAGCCTCCGTTGTCGCAAAAAAATAACATATTTTTTGCTAAATTCACAGATGTTGGTTTTCGATTAAAATACAAAACTTTACTGTAAATTTCACACTTGGCGGTAAGCTAAGCGGTATAGTTTGCAAGTATAAAGTAATTATAATGTCATTTAATTGAGAAATAGTATACTAATTAAAGACTGTTACCGTAAATAGTACTCTTTTTTTTTATATAAACTTTACCGTAGTTCTTAAAAGTTTTAAGACACACTTCTTAAGAAATTAAAAACATTTACCAAAAAGAATGAAATTAAGTTTGCGTTTGTCTTCTAATTGCATTTAACTTTGAAACACAAAAAGTAGTAGCTTACTTCGATTACAAACTTTGAAATTAATAAGTCAACTAATCTTGAGAATTTGTCAACCTCCTACGCTTATTAATGTAGAAACACTACGGGCTTTGTTATCTCTCTAAAACTTTCGCTTTTATCAGTACCTAATCCAATTTTTTGTTATATAATTATTAGTGAAATTTGTTTTTAACAATTACTTTATGGCAAGTGCTATTCACATTATAAAATATGTGTAGCACCTTGCGTAAATTTATTTAATTACATTTAGTATTACTTAATGGATAGACTTAATTGTTAATATTGATGTCTCCTATTATTTCTTCAAATATTAAGAGCAGTTGCTATTACTCAAGTACTCAACGCTGGTAAATCATGTCTCATAGGAATCTTGAACAATATATTTTCCAGAAACCCCTGAAATTGTTTAATAAACTATCTGTACTCCCTGTTTGATTGATTATCCCAAAATGTGCGAAACTAAAGTTGGTCATATAATTTACATATAAAGTTGATGTGTTGACAGTTTTCAAATGTAATTGGGCTTTCAACAAAATAATTAATTTTAGAAGACCTAATAATTCGATTTTTCTGACAAAAAGTAGTTCAAATAAAAGTTATAGACGATAAAATTTCTAACAACTTATTTTCATATTTTTGTGTAATTTTTATTTTTGGAGTTATTGTTAAATCAATATTACTGTTACGTGGTAGTCATATCCGATCATACAAAAAAATAGTTTAAACAAAAGTTGTGTATAATTAAATTACAAACAACTTTTATTTAAACAACAAATGTCTAAAATTAATATTTTGTAAATAGTTCAAAAATTCAAAAATCTATATAGATTAACGGAATCATATTTGCGCAATATATATCATTTACATGCGGTCGGACGACCAGGCTATCCATCGGAACTCACTTTTTTGTCTCAATAGATGCTCTCCTTTTACCAGTCGAGCATCTCTGGTTACTTTAAATAAGCTTGAATGACACGTCTATGTGAGCAGTTGGCAAAGAAACGCGTTCAAATATTGACAAAATGACAATAAGGAACCAACTATTATAAAGTGTGGAACAGCCAAATGGAATAAATTTAATAGCTCCTTTATTACGCATTTGTTAAGAAAATAATGAAACACGTCAATTTTTAATTTTTAAATAAATTATACATTTCATCTTTAAATTTAACTTCTTCAAGTGACAGCTGCATTGGAAGTAGGAGTTTGAGATACTTCATTTGAAAGGTCTTTTAACCCTCCCTGATAATAGGCGACTTCTCAAATTTTAAGTTTGTTTTTTTGCTGCTTTCTCGTTTTTGTCGTTCGCTTGTCGAACAAAAAATTATACATAAGTGAAGACATTTCTATTTGCGTCTAGAATTCTGCTATATGTTGAAGGAGTGCATTTTGTAATTCCGCTAATAGCATATTTTATTCATTTTTTATTTTAGTGTATCAAATTCCCTACGCTGGAGAAACGTATGCTTTTTTCTTGTTAATTTCTGCAATAAAATTTAAAACCATAGCAGGTTTAAAGAAAAAATAAATTGACCTTTCAAATGACGTATTATAAGTCTCAACTTCAATTTGAAAGATGGAATTTTAGAATTAAAAATTGACGTGTCTCAAATTTTTAAAAATGAATAATAATGGAGCTACTCAATTTATTCCACGTGATTAATTCGTCGGAAACAAGAAAAATAGGATTAAAATTTATGGTTTGAACACCACCGCATGTAAATTTTTGTGAAAATGAGGAACAGCAGTGACTAGTCGCTCCCACGAATAATAAATACTATTTTCTACAAATGAGAATAAAATAATAAAAACTTAAAATAATAATAAAAAAAACGAATAGTTTTTATTTTACTGTTTTAGGGTTAATACAAGTGAAAATAACATAATTAAATCAGTAATACAGATATCCATCAATTTTGATGCAACTATTTAAAATTTATTATATTACTATCACTACTAGAGATGAAAATTTAATTATCACACTAAAACATATACTAAAAAGCCTACTATAAATAGAAAAAAACATTTGCACTGATAGAATTCTTTCGTATCAAGGATTGCTTTATAATTTTTAAGAACAGTTAGAAGTTAGTGAAACGATGCGATGGGGAGAATATTTAAGAGATTATCCGAAGTAATAGGATCTACAAATAGAAATTCAGTTTGAACCAAAAACGATAATAGAAATTTTAATACGGGTGTTCTCTACAAGTAAAATTTTACCTACCCTAATTATTTTTAAATAAAAACTATAAATACTAAATTGTTTGGAATTAAAAATGGCACCTGAACTGTCAGATTGTATATTTAACAAAATTAGGCATTATGAAAAGCTCCAAATCACAAAACACCAAAAAACAGCACAAAAAACTATACTCAAACACGTGTTTCGATAGTTAAACTATCATCATCAGCGAACTGACACTGTTACACATAAAATCTTAAAACCGAAGGGCCGGATCAGCACCGTGTATATATTTTTTAATAAGGATTTAAAAATTTAAGTTATATATTTAGTTATTTATTTGTTTAATCTTTACTTTATTTTAATTTTTTGGAATCACGTTGAAAGAAAAATATGGACCAGAGTGTAGAGAAGCAATGGAAACAAAAAGTCACCTCAATCACTCTGGAACCCCGTATTGGAAAATTAGTAATATTTACATTTTATAATTAAAGGCTAATTAAAAGTTCTGTTGTTAAATAAAGCGCTCGATGATTTCTTGGTAAAACGTTTTTCCAGCTTGAGATCAAGCCTAAAGGCTAAGAATAAAAACATTATTTTCGAAACTCGATTGCGCTTGAATTACCCTCCGCTTTTCAGTTGTTTATTTATTTTAGAAAATATATGATTATACATACATACTGAAAAAGGTTGAAAAAAATATAAAATAAAGTATATTGCGAAATCAAAAATTTTATGTAGGTATGTAATATGATATTAAAAATTCGTGTTTAATTAATTTTTTTTAAGTTTTAAGTTACTATGTTGTTGAAGTTATATAACACCGGTTTATTTAATTTTTCTCATGTCAAGTTCATTTGGAAAATTATGGTTAACACCGTATAAAAACAAATTTTAATAAATGGCAAATAAAATAAATGAAGAAATATAGTACACTAAATTATGTTTCTTGTCACACACTTAAAACATTGTCTTCTAATATTCTTGAAATATATACGATGCCCGTCAAGGAATACAAACATAACATCAAAGAAGGGTGTATCTTATCATAAGATTTATAAATTTAGAAAACTGGTTTGCATATTTAAGCTTCGTGGCCTTCGCCATCTGAATATTAAGCATTTTCCCTGAAAACGTTGCATTCGATAAATTAGTTAACGCTGCTTTTCTACATAATACTTTCTTTTGTTCTGAAAACTTTGAATAATTTTCTTAAAGTACATATAAATTTGCTTTTACGCTGCTATAAAGTAGAAAATAATTATAGAACAATTTTCTTTTGTTGCATAAGCTTACGCAATTTCAAATAACGCATGGAAATTTGTTTTCAACGAGAAAACTGTATTAAAGCCGCTTTTGTCATTAAAAATTAATTTAAGCTTCGTTCACTGTAATATTTTCCTTAATTGACAAGCACATGGGTTTAATAACGCTATACACAAGTATGTTGTGTCGGATAAAAAAAGAAAATTGGTATTTCGTTTGTTAACCAATACCTGACCTATAATTTAAATTAAGCAATTTCGTTTAAAATTTACAGAACAATTTGAATTTTGCATCAGTAGTCTTCTAATAATTAGTTTTGAGGAACAAACAAAAGTATAGTCGTTTAAAAGCACAAGACAGAATATGAAAATATTTAATTAACATTTTGAATGAAATTTAAACACAAATTCTGGATTACTGGCTATGAAAGAAAGATTTAAATCGGAAAATTTATTTTAATTGTCATTCTATAAAATTTAAAAGTAATTCCGACTTTAATTAATTTATTAAGTACATCAAAGAAAATTTCTTGTTAATTGGTATAAGTTGTTTGGTTGTTGAAATTATTAAATACTTCAATGGCAATCGCATTAAATTATAATTAATTATTTTGTGGTACGACATTTCTACAAAAAGAGTATCTCAGCAGAGCAGAGAGTTGTTTAAAAGTACGAAAAGAATAGATAATGGTTTCATCTAAAACATATATTTATTTAAGATATTGTAATGCTTTTAATTTTAAAATAAAGCATTTCAAACCCATGGTGTTTGTATTTAATTAGTTCATATTTTGTTACTGTTTTTTTCAAAGAACTTCTAAATTAGAAGTTGATTTATAAAAATTTGTAGTCTGCACTTTTTTAGGTTTCATTCGAAACAATAACTATACAACCGTCGAAATCGAGTTACTATGGTTTTGGTTGCGCTTAAGTTTAAGTGCCGCTCAAGGGATAAAGTATTTATATGTCATGGAAATGAAGTGACACTTAAGCTTTGAATTTAATGTAGTACTGTGCATTAGATCTCCTCCAGAATTTTTCATGTGTTGACACTGTCCACCAACACAATTTGACTCAAAGCACGATTTTGTTTTAATATGTACTATACTATGTTTAAAATTAAACAATGTATCTAAGATAGTAACCAGTGAACGGATAAATTGCTCAATAGTCAGTTTGATAAAACTGTTACTATGGTGTGCCCAAAACATACAAACAAACTTTTTATGGATGGTAGAGAACATCAAAATAAACATTACATCCCTTTTTATTCTTAACCGGCGTTGGTAACGTAGAAATGATTTGTGGTAAGGTGGGTCTGACAAACCCCACCAAATTAATAACAAATATTTTATAAGTCTTAAACAAAGTAATATAGAAATGAATAAAACAAGAATTGTTAGGAAGTATTTTATTATTAAAATAACATAAAATAACTTGAACGTCGTATTTTACAAAAAACAAAAAACACATTCGAAAATTGGGGAAAATTGGGAAAATTTTCGAAATTTTTCAGATGTAATGATAATACTTTATAGCTAATACTCAAATAAACACTTGGAAACTAATTTTTATTTGGTATTGACGATAAAAATAAAAATCTATTCCAAAATACAACAATTTTAGTAGTACATAAGAGCATGTTCTAGACATAAAAACGTATTGCAGGTACTGCAGGTGTATTTGGTTTTGCGGTCACGTGTTCTAGGACATGTTTGGCACCTTCCGATGAGAGTTGGTCGTTTGGATGGTGGTTCTTGGCTTTTCCTAATTTTTTTTATGATTTTTCTACGCAAGTTTCTTGGCAATCTTGAATTTCTTTTCGTTTATTTATGTGTTCTTCAATTGAGCGCCAGCCCTAATTTTTCAGGTATTCGCCTTTTTCAGCTTGTAGTCGTTATTATTTGTTCTATATATTACCTGGGAATTGATTCCTACCGTGTTGAGAGAGAGAAAAAAGGTGAAAGGCCATCTTCTTGAATTGCGAGAAACACTGTAGCTTCCAGACAATTTATCTACTACATCTACACCGCATTTTGTGAAGTTATAAAACTAATTATTTCAGGAAGACGGCAATCTCCTGTACTGTCATCTATCTTATCGTCGTGATGTAGTGTTGAAAGCAGCAAAACATTTTTGTTTCTTTGGCACGTAAGAAACTAAAGTTATATCTTCTTGGAAACCAAACAAGCTAGATTTATTTTCCCTCTTCTGAACATTCAAAAATCTGTGGGTATAATCCGTTTATTTTTTCTCATAGTACCAACAGATGTCAGTTTATGATCTTTCAGTAGTTTTAACATTACATCGTGACTGGTGTACCAGTTATCAAACGTCACATTTCTTTTGGTACCAGATATAGGTTGTACCATACGCAGAACAATATCAGATGGACGATTACTCATATTGTAAGGTCCATCAGGTTGTAGGCCAGTGTAAACTTCCAGCTTCATTACATAAAAGGATTTGGCATCCACTAAAGCTTGTACCTTTATCCCATACTTCGCTGGCTTGTTTGGTATGTATTGGCGGAATAAGCATCGCCCTCTGAAAGATTCCAGCTTCTCGTCTAGCGTAAGATACTCACTTGGGGAATAAGCTTGGTCAAAGTAATATACAAATTTATCAAATATGGCTCTGATTGGAGCTAGCTTGTCACATTTGCGTCGTTCTTCCCTATTGTTCATATTATCAAAACGCATACAAGATAATAAAAAGTGAATCTTTTGAGGCACATAGTAGCACGAAATATATCAATGCCTGTACCATCAGCCATCCATAAGTCATTTAGATTCTGATGATTTGATCTGCATACACCTGCTAAATACAGCAATCCTAAAACTGCTTTATATTCAACGACTGTAGTTTCCCTACAAAATACTGATCTTTATATTTTGTTGCTTTTTGACGAATTTTTGATTGGTATACTTGACAATATCAGAGAGCATTTGATCGTCAAAAACAAAGACCAACATTCAATTATACGCTTCGCATTTTTAGCATAAGTCTTTACGCAAGGCAAATGAGTAATTATATTTTCAGCTCTAGTTCGAACATTTCTATGTGGTACATTTCGTAGCCATTTTGTAATATTGTCTTTTCCAACGTAATATTTTTGTGACGATATATTATCAATAGTTTGAGAATTATTGATGTTTTCATTATCTAAGCCGATATCTCCAATATCTTCGTCGTCATTCTCATCTTGTCCAGTATTGAGTTCAGCATTGAGATCATTTACTTCATCTTCTTCGGCTCACTTTCAGTTTCAGAAAGCTCGTAATTGTCTTGATCGTTTTCGACTTCTTGCCATAACGCTAGCAAGCGTTGCTGTTCTTTCTCGTACGAACACATCTTGGAAAAAAAACAATAACAATAACTATTTTTACTTCAAAGGTACAAATAGTTACTTTTACTCCTAGGATGTAAAAGTGGCACTTCTACGACACGTATAGATTAATAAAAGTGCCACTTTTAAGACTTTGGAGAAAAACCATCACTGTTGTAATAACAATTTAATATTTCTGAATACTCACCGTTCGACCAAAATGTTACGGCAATGGTAAGGTGGGGTCTGAGAAACCCAAGTCACTTTGAGCAGCCACTACACGTCTGTTACAGGCGCTGCCAACAAACCAACTGAACCATAGGATAGGTGAAATTATTGTGAAAAGCTATTAAGAGACGCATGCGCACAGAGCAACTATTACAAAAATAGCTAACAGTTTTGTATGGCCTGGGGTTTGTCACACCCCACCTTACCAACGCCGGGTTAAGATATATTTTCATACAAATAGTAATTTCGTAAACTAAAGACTTTAGATAACCTCAAACAAAAATAATCTAGGGGTTGAGGTCATAAGTCTTCCTGTCCATCGGCGGTAAATTTGTCTCCAGATACTAACTAACATTTACATCAAAATATAGAAGGACACTATTATGTTAAAACCACATGTTGTTTCTAATGTTTTTTGAAAAAAATTTAGATAAATGTCTGCGTTCAAATGAGCAGGCAGCAAGTGAACTATTAGATTCTCTCCAACAATATCGGGCCTACTGTTAAGATGAAATTGTTGCTGGTATCTTCTAAGAACCACATTATAAAGATTTTTATTCTGTCAAATGTGACTTGTATATATTATTAAAAAACCATCCTTGTCATTTCTCATCAGAAAACAAATCTACTCTCTAGAAATCAGGTTGGTTGTAACGCAAAAACCCAACAAATGTAGATAATCTTTAAGATTCAAAGCTTGTACGCGTTGTAAATGCTAGGGGTAAACAAATTGTTCATGAATAATACGGTGTACCGTCGACTTGGAGGATTCCATATAGTGTGAAATTGCGCGAACATTTATAAATTGGATTTTCCACTCAATGCATAACTTTTCTTTAAATTGAACCGTACGAGCTGTTTTTGGACGACCAAAAGAAATGATTAATAGAATGGGGTCTAAATAAATAAAAAATAGATTTGATTTAAAATATGCTCTTGCTCTACAGCCCAAACAGCTGATTTGTCGACGTATGCTTACTACACAAAAAATGTTTGTTTTGATGTTCCCCATCACCACTTAAAATTTGACAATAAGTTTTTGAAACACAATTTTATTTTAACCAACCTTTTGCAGTGTTATTTTAGTTTAGGAACACATAAATAAAATCAAAATGATATAAGAATTGGGGCTTCCACGGCCGGAGTCATTATTGGTACAAAAACGCCTTCCAGGATTGAATCGTGTCGAAAAGGTAACCGTAGTTGCCAACGTTTTGCCACCTATCGTAGGGGCTTAATTAGTGCAGAAAACTGATAGTCAGGTAATAAACTTGTGACCAAACCAGATTCTAGAGTAATTAGGGAAATACCTCCGTATATAAAGAAGAAAGTGTCACGGGTCGTTAAGCTCAACGCTTGATTGGTTTGGAATAGGGGGTTATAAATTCTTACTTTGAAGTTTTTCTCTAAGTGAGACATCAACATTTCTACAAGAAATAGCGACAAAGAATTAGCCATAGCAGCACCTTCAGTTTGCCTGTAGAATTTATTATTTATTTGAAACTGATTTTGCTTCATACATAATAAAGTTAAATGGATGTGTTCATCTGTTATTTAAAATCAACAAATCCTTGAGACACGTGAGGCTTTCTTTAACGGGTAACTTGGAAAATAAAGAAACCACATCAAATGAAGTTAGATTTTTCCCTAGTTGAAAAACGATATCCTTGATTAGTTTGACAAACACTTAAAAAGTTCTTTACTGAGAAACTTGATTGGTGAATGATGAGTTGCTTGAATTCTCTGACAAGCCATTTTGATAATTTATACGAAGGAGAATCAATACTAGAGACGATCGGTCTTATCTTGTTACCAGATTTATGAATTTTTAAGAGACAATACATTGGGGATTACTGGATTTGATACAACGAGTTTTCTTTTTGGAAATTATTTATTAAACAAAAACAATGTAATTGTTTTAACCTTTTTTTGTCAACAAAATGGTAAAAGAACTTCCTGTTTTTGTTTCTCTGGTCCCCTTTACCATAAGGTGTGGGGTAGTAGTTTGTTATCGACTTTATCCATCCTTTTCGATCTTTTGCAATGTTTGATAGTTGTTCGAGTGTGGTGTCGTGTTTCTTTGTTATTTAACGTTTTTGTGGTCTTCCGAGTGTTTTTTTGTGTTGCTTTTACTTGTAGAAATTTTTAGTAATTCTATTTGGTTTCATTCTTGTTATATGTGCGTGCCAGTTTAATTGTTTTTTTATTTTTTATTTTGTTTCATATTATTTCTTGTTTAAGTGTATTGTATATTTTTTCATTACTAATTCAGTCTATTCTCGATACTCCTTTTATTTTTTTTAGATATTTAATTTCTGCTGTTGTTATTTACTTTTATGGTCTGGTAGTGTTGTTAGTGCTTCAGTTGAGTATAGTAGCGTTGGCACTACTACTGTATTGTAAACTTGCTGTTTTGTACTCGTTACTAATTTTTTCTCAGTATTGTTTTGTTAATTGCGTGATGTTATTCGCTTTCTTAATTTTGTTAGCTATTTCTGTCTCAATTTTCCCATAGCTGCTTATTATTACCAAGTACTCGAATGTTGACACTTCTTCTAGTTGTTTTCCATTGAACGTAAAGTGAATGTTTCCTTCTTTTTTCTTTGAATATGCATTATTTTTTTTTTAGTTTCTTCGATCTTTAGGTGAATTTTCCCAATTCTAGTATCCATACATCTATTTGTGTTTGCATTTTTGGGCCCGTGTCAAATATCAGTACAATATGTCATCCGCATATAGTAGTGCTTGTACTTTTACTGGGTTTAGTGTCTATATCCTATTGTTGTATATAGTATTTTGTCTATAAAGTTTCTTATCACACGGTTTATATATACAGGGTGTCCCAAACTGAGTAGGGATTACATGGCTATCTTTGTTATTAATGGAGATCCAATTTTTGGTTGAATGGGCAATAATGTACAGTTTATTATGCTAAATCAGATTCTGCAAATCAAAAACTTTGAGTACTTCCGAAGATATCCGGGAAAACACGAAAAACCACCTTTTTCGAAAAAGTCCAATATTTCCGTAACCGTTAAGTTACAAAAAAATTTCTCAGACAAGAGTTGCTTGTTGCGTCTAGAGAAATTTATTGTAATTTTCATTAAAGTTTTTGAAATACTGCTGCTAACTTTATTTTTCTAAATGGCGCCAGCTTAAACTTTATCATGAAAAAAATTCAAACTTCTGCTATAATGTGTCACAATCTTGATTTAAGGTATGAAATTGCTGCGTATTTAAATATCTTCTTTATTACATCTAGTAGGCCGTGAAAACAAATACATCACGTTGTCATGCCTACAAACAGAATAAACTTTTGAACTGTTAAATGTGAGTTATTAGTTATGCATACATTTTTCAATTGAGATATCAAAGAAGTGGAAGATCCATTTAGAAAAATAAAGTTAGTAGCAGTATCTCAAAAACCGTGAAAGTTGTTATTTTAATGAATATCACAATAAATTCCCTACACGCAACAAGCAACTTTTGTTTGAGAAATTTTTTGTAACTTGCACGGTTACGAAAATATTGGATTTTTCGAAAACGTAGTTTTTCGTATTTTCCCGGATATTTTTAGAAGTACTAGGAATTTTTGAGTTTTCGCTGCAGAATCTGATTTAGCATAATAAACTGTACATTATTGCCCATTTAATCAAAATTGTATCTCCATTAATAACAAAGATAACCATGTAATCTTACTCAGTTTGAGATATCTTGTATATGATAAACAGAAAGGGGCTCAGTAAATCTCCTTACTTTAACCCTGTTGTTATTTTAAATGCATTTGAAGTTTTACCGTTTATTTGTACTGTTCCTACTACGTTCTTGTATAGACTTTTAATTGCTCTTATTAGTTTTGTTCATACTTATAACTGTCTTAGGCAACTCTATGTTTTTAGTCTATTTACTTTGTCGAATGCCTCTTTTTAAGTCCATGAATGTATTAGTTGTGTATTTGTTATTATTCTGTCTTTGATTAGTCTTTTAGTACACTTATGTAGTCGGTTGTTTGTCGAGCTGCTCTAAATCTTCCTTGTTCATCTTCTATTTTGTTTTCTATTTCTTGTTTTAGTCGTTTTTCTAATATTTTACTATAGTTTTTATCGTACTGGTGCCAAACATATTGCTCTATAGTTATCACATTTATTTTTTCTTGTATATCGGTATTATTATGTTTCCCTCCCAGTCGTTTCATTTGTCTTAGCTTTTTTCCAACCCATTTAATCATCTCGGTGGGATTTCATCTGGTCCAATTGCTTTGCCTGTCTTTACTTTTTTATTGCGTTTTCAACTTCTTTAAATGTTATTTGATTGATTACTAGTTCATCCTCTTCCGTTTCCTGTTGTATTTGTTCTGTACTTTTTGCAAATTTACTTTCGTAGTATTTTCTCCATGTTTTCTAAATTTTCTTCCATATTTTTCCCGTCAGGTCCTTAACTAATTTAATATTTTTGTTTTCTTGGTTCTTTGTGATTTTACTATATTCCAGAAATTCCTTTTGTTATTTTTATACGTTTCCTGTATTTCTTCTCCAAAAGCTTCCCAACTTTCTGTGTTTGCTTTTTATTTCCTCTTTAGCTTCATTTACTTTTGTGATATATTTGTTCCTTATCTTTGTCTTTCCTTGTTTGCATATATTTTTCCATGCTTTCTATTTGTTACTGACTTTCTTTTTTATTTCGCTGTTTCACCATATTGTTCTTTTTGTACTCTGTTGTACTGTCTTTTCTTTCCACATTTCTTTTACTGTTTGTGTTATTTTCTCCTTCATTGTACTCTATATTTTGTTAATGGTTATCGTTTTCTTTCTTTCTTCTATTTTCTCTAATTCATCTTATAGTTTTTCTGGTATTTCTCTCTATTTTGAAATTTTGTAGATTCTTTATCTTTATCGTCTTGTATCTCACTATATTTTATTTTGCGGTGTTTTTATTATTATTTTAGCTATTACTAATTTAATGTTGTGTATTTAGTTCTGTTGTTTTGTTTTATTTTGTTTCTATTTGCTTTGTGTATACAATATAGTCTATTAGGCTTTACGGTTTCTTTCTACTGCCTTAAATGTGTAGTATATTTCTTGTTCATAGAACGTATTGCCTATTTTTAGGTCATTAGGTATGCAAAATTGTATCATCTTTTCGCCGTTGCTATTCCCCTTCTGCTTTCCAGATATTCTCAATGTTTCTAATCCCTTGTTTCTATCATTATCTTTTCTGGTGTTTCAGTCTCTTATTATTAATATATTTTCATTTGTTTTTTTTTATTTTGTCTAATGTTTTTTGCAGTTTGTTGTAGTATTTTTTCATTTTTTCTACTTCTGTTTCTTGGACTGGAACGTAGATCTGTATTATTACTAGTTTTGTTTCCAGTTCTATTTCTATTACTATTATTCTTGAATTAATTGCTTTCCATTTTTACTCTTTGATTTATTTCTTTCGTTACTATTATTCCAACTCCTTCTTTATTTTTGGTTTCTTTTGTAATTCCTGAGCAATATAATGTATAGTCTTCACTTAACTGTTTTGTATCCTTTGTCTTGTTTTTTGTTTCATTTATTCCCATTATGTGTATTTTCTTTTCTTCATTTTGTTGAATATTTCTTCTTTTATTCTATTTATGGATGTTATATTCTTTGTAGCTATTTGCACTTGTTCTACCTATGGTTCGTTTTTTGTTTTTGCATTCCTTCTCTTTCCCTTTTTAGTGATGTTATGTTGCATTTCGTTATTTTGATTCTTTATCTTTATTTACTGTACCTTTGTTGCCCAATCCGTTAACTTTCTCTTTGTTTGTTTCCTTTGCAGTACCTCATTATTGTAGGTTTAGGGTCTTTGTAGATACCTAGGTTTTGCAATATTCTTGTTTAAGTTTAATTTTGCTTTTATTCTTTTTAATTCTTCGAGAGTATAAATAATTTTTATTTCGTTTATGTTCTTTTCTAATCTTTTCATCCTATCACTTGACTCGTATTTTTTTTAACCTCTGTCATTGTGTAATTTATCTTCTCTTTTTGTCCATTGTCATTGCCGCTGTCGTCTTCTTTGTTGTCCTGATACCTGGTTTGTTTATACGTTTTTGGAGGGATCTGTTTTAATCTCGTCCATACAAATTCTCGCTTTTTTCTATCAATTTAGATTCATGTCCGTTGATCAATAGCATTTGGTACCCTAATTTTACATCAGTTCTCTGCGATTCTCCTTCCTTTTGCTCTGTCTCTAATTGTTTTCTAAATCTTTCTTTCTTGTCTATATACATTTTCTATCCTTGTAACAATTTTTGAAAATTTTTTGTTTGTCCTCCTAGCTTTTCACCGTTACTACACATTTTTCCTCATTGATTTTAAAAGCATTTAATATTTCTGCTTTTACACCTAGATAATTTTCCGCCTCTTCATTTATTACAGTTTTATACTGGTTGTCTATCTTTATCCCCGTTACCATTAGATTGTTCTTCTTCTTTTCTCCTTTTCCTGTAGGTCTAGTTTATACTCCAGATCTTCTATCTTTTCTTCCAATTTGTTTTTTTATCTTATTGGTCATGCTCCTGGGTAATTTTTGTTCAAGGTTTTAATTTTTCATCATTTTTAACTTTTCTGTTATTGTTTCTTGTATTTCCTCATTTCCATTTTTTTTTTTTCTTTTATTTTTCCGTCTATTTTTCTTTCTCCTCTGGTATTTCTTCAAAATGTTTGTTTGCTTCCTCAGTGGGGTTTGAATAGTTTTTCTATTTCTTTTTCAGCTTGTAGTATTTGTTCTTTTTCGTTAAAATCTTTAGGTGTTTCTTCTCTCCTTCTCTTTGGTGTTTTATTTTGCTGGTTGTGATTTGTTGTTATTAAAAACTTTTGTAGTCTAGCGTTCCCAAAGTTTGTAAACAATCAATTAAAATTAGTTTGAAAACCTGAATCACTTTTATGTACATAGAAAAATTGTTGTATCGCAAAAATTTACTCTGCATTTTACCACACACAATAACAAATCAAAACAGCACCTCTTTTAAATAACAATATCAAAATACCAAAATTTGTATATTATTCCATATGACCCTATAAGGTTTCAAACTATATTCAACAAATTTGATCTAAAATTAGTATTTAAGAATAATTTAATTTAGGTAATATATTGGGCACAATCTAAAGATAGAAGAGGCAACAATACAAAATCAGGGATATATAGAATTAATTGCAATTATTGTAATTTAGCATATTTTGGGTAAACCAGAACAGCATATGTAACTAGATTCAAAGAGCACATGGCTCATTTAAGACAACAGACCCGAAAAATCTAGTGTTGCCCAACTTATGCTAAATCATAAACATACTATAGATTGTAATAGCTTAGAACTAGTTAAACACGAAGTAGACTATAGAAAATTAAATACTATAGAAAGTTTTAATTACCTACAAAAACAGAGATAGGTTGGAAATAGTGACATGGGTCCTAACCCCAACACTATACTATTTAGTTTAACCGATAGTGTGTGACGACTATTCAAGCATGTAATTAGTATATAAGTGATTAGAAAAAGTTTCTTTGTTGTGTTAGGAACAAACAAATTAAACCTAAAACCAAATAAAATGTAATATTATTTTCTACAAATAAATACCAAAAAATTAACACCATAATTAAGTATTCTACTGTTAACTGATTGAAATATTTTATGTTCATTTAACATCTTCAATTTGTTTAGTTAGTCAAGCATTTTGTACTTAAGCGTAGCAGTTTTAGTGGCGTCGTAAACGTTTAAGCTTATTAATCTTCCTCTAAATAAAAGGAACAATTTCTTTACAAATACCGGGAAAGTTTTAAAACGCCTTTCGAGGACCATTAAATTTAAACATTTTTCAATAAGTTGTAAACATTTTTGCTACGTACTTCGACATAAAACTTCCTTATTTTTACTGTATGTGAATTAATGACTTTTCTCAGTTGTACGTTATAATATTACTTTCGGATCTCGGTGCCTACGTGTTAGTACTTAATTTTTGTGCCAGCTTGAAAGGAGTTTTCCAACAGTAAAATATTTAATGTATTTAACTACTTAATAATTTTATATCGTTAAGCTTGTAATTTGTTTGAAAGCGGAAAAGCAATTTATTAATACAAAATTTAATGATTAAAAAAAAAATTTTTCTCAATTGCTTACAAATTAAAAAACATCAAAAGCATCCTGCTTTTTACTTCAAACCCTTTTCTAAAAATAAATTCGAGTATTTGAATTTATATTAATTTATTTCGAAATAGAATTTTTTTTTCATTTGTGCCTTAGTAACGTGTATTGACCAATGTTATGAATTGTAAAAACTGCGTAATCTTTTTTAAATTTTGGACACTGTATAATGTGTTAAATGTAAAGGGATTGTTTCCAAATACCTTCTTTAAAAGTAGAAGATCAATTAATTTTATTTACTACGGAATAAGAAACGTAGTGGTTAATGTCATCCTCTACTCCAAAAAAAGGTCAAATTATTTATTTGCTAACAAACTAACTTTATCATGTTTCTTCACAAGTTAACTTATGTTTTAGTATTTCCTGTAAGACATTTGTTCTTTGTATTTAGGAATAGTAAGTTGTAGAACGTAGTTGTATTCTTCTGCTATTTAGGTTTTTCATTTCTAATGAAATTGACATCATTTTTTTATAAAACGTTTCTTTGCGCAATGTCCAGCTATGATTACCATTTTAACACGGTTTTGTATCAATACATTCAGCAGTTTTTCCTGAAGGTGTCTAATTTCTTACTATTTCTGTTCTACAGTTTGTTGTATCTTTTACGATTCGTCATCTCTAAGTAGATAGAATTATGATTCAATTAATATCTATAAGTTTCAAATTATTTTTCTTACTAGGTTAAAAGCCGGTCTACAGAGCGGCGGACGACTTGATTGAGAACCCATATAGCACTGTTAATAAAATTACTTTCATATAATCCTTTCATATAAATAAGTATATGAAAAGTCAGAGGCGTCTGCTGGATTAAGTTATATCCACCTAGGGCACGGGAACCTTATTTTTTTACGACTACACCTTTTCAGGTATTTAAAAAAACGTCTTGGTCAGCCCGTCATTTTAAGGTATCACTCAATAGGTGGCCGTATTTAAAAACAGGCGCCACCCAGACCCCACCCACATGAGTGGGAAAAAGTGTTTTTTTATTAGACGCCGTTGGGCCGGGGCATGCTGAAGAAATCTAGCTATCACAACTTGAGGTCAGGACATGGTGTGTATAGAAGGAGAACACCAGGAGAATTCACTCAATTATTAATATAGATACACATTAACAAATGATTCGATGCAATTCTTATAAGAACAAAATAAACAGAAAAAACAAAAGCAAATACAAAAACTATCTCTGGGCCATTTATTCATTTTATCTTTATTATCTCTTTCTTCTATTAATTGTTTTCCACTACGTTCTTTATCCACTCAACCCCCACCTTCTTTATCTCCCAGCAACACTCTTTTCCTCCGCTGTTTTTTCACTGCACTCTATCTTCAAATGCTCTATATTATTCCACCTGTCCCTAGACATTCTACATCTCTTATCTTTGTCTTTCCACCAGTATTTGTTTTCATTTTCTTTTATTTCCTTTTATTTTTCCCTTTAAGTACTTTTCCTTCTACTCTTCAGTCTTCATACTTTGTGTTATATTTTCCTTCTCTAATTTTTGTTCTTCTTTCTTGTGTTTGTGTGTCCATATCTTTCTGTACTATTTTTATCCTTTACTTCTTCCTCAATCTCTTATCTTCTTTATTTTTTTCTCTTGCATTTTCTCTTGTTTTGTAATATCTTCTTCTCACATCTTCACCATATGTTATCTTTTGCGCCTCTCTCCTATCAATACTCATATAATATCTTATTTTCTTTCTTAATCTCCATCTTTCCTCATATCTTATGTCTGTATCCTTTTTTTTCCACTTTTGGTTCCTCGTTTAGGCCCTATACAACCTGGTGTTTCCTTCTCCATTCTTAGCGTCCACTTCCAATGCTTTTCTCTTGTATTTTCTCTAGTTTTCTACTCTCTATATCACCACAGTTTCACTCCATACAATCAACACACTTTTACTATTTTCTCAAATATGTATCTTCTTTCTCTTAGTCTTTTTTAAATACTTATTTTCCTATACCCCAAACTTCCATTATTATTTTACTTCCTTTCTGGTCTAATTCCATAGTCTGCTTTATCATTATTTATTACTTATTCATCATCTATACTCCTTCTTAAACTCCATAATTTTTGTTTTTTCTACATTTAACTTCCATCAATATGTAGAAGCAGATTGGGATGTATATTTATGGACCACTATGTTATAGCTATTACAAATATAATTATGATTAATAAGAGGTTTGAACCTCTTTAGTCTAAACAAAACTACTTCTCACGCATCTGCTAACCTGCATCGTTTGTATGAGATAATATTAGCATTGTTATAATTACGGCATTGTGTCAAACTAGTATCAATTCAAAATTGTTTTGAAAACTGGCACATATTATTTTATAATTCTCTTTGCTAGAAACTTTTTGAGTGAGAAAGCATTTTGTTAATGACTTTCGAGCTACATGACATTTAGATTTTTTCAACGAACTTTGTTCGTTTATGAAATCGATTTGTCGTCCGTGCGTCCGTGTGTGCGTCCTTCCGAGGCCTTTCTAATGGTCGGACATCATTGTGTGATACATCAATCGATTCAGCTTGGTGTCCAAAGCTTAAGTTTTGATGTGCATTAAAATCGGGCAACGGGAACGCCGAGCCCCCGCGATATTCCGTCGAAAAAATTAAAATTTCAAATACGTCCAAAATCAATGTGTGGCATATATTTAGACTCCTCTGGCATAGCTGAGTTGAAATATCCTATCCCCCATAAAATCAGGCCACAGATACCCGATGCCCTCGGGAAATTAAGTTTATTTCAAAAATCCAAATATGTCCAAAATCAATGTGTGGCACATATTTGGATAATAGAGAAGTTAGCAATGACGGTCTATTGGCGCTAATTATAACTTTGCCATTCTTTCCATATTTGGATAATACGAAGTTCGTTGCGACAATGCCTTGCATTTTCAACTTGTTT
This sequence comes from Abscondita cerata, assembly GCA_030710515.1. NCBI lineage: Eukaryota > Metazoa > Arthropoda > Insecta > Coleoptera > Lampyridae > Abscondita > Abscondita cerata. The sequence goes on along the minus strand of JALBCR010003806.1, from coordinate 40,907 downwards.
GTTTTTGAAATAGCTTTTATATTTTGGTGACGGTTTTGTGAACATTGGATAAAACTCAATTTAGAAATTGTGAAAATGAGAAACCAAATAGTGCCATAGTAACAGAACAACAAACTCCAATTTTTTTATGTGGCAACCGCATCCGTTAATAAAAGGTGGAGGTTTGAAATTGCAGTACCAACAAACATCTGTCTGCAATAGTTTCAAAACTGGTCGTTTTGCTCTAACTTTACAAGAAGGTAGTACCAATAGACCCGATCAGTGGTGACGTCAAATTAAACCGCTAAAATCAAAATTCGGTACTTGGCAAAATTGTGGTCAAAAAGTGAACCTTAAGTACATGGACTTAAGGGTGATAATAAAATAGGTCAATAAAAAGTGGTTGGTTTTCCAATATACACACATAAATAAGGGAAATCGTTGTCATATTCACTAATTCTGAACCTTTATCTTTCATCTAGTATCAATATTACATTTTCAAATAGCATATTTTTATTATAAATTAAAATTAACTTATATACTACAAATACATGCGCAAAAACCAGCTGGCGGGAACAGTAATGTTAGAAATACGCACCGGGTTAACCTTATACTTTGTAATTGCTGTTTTCCTTTGTTGTTCCTGGCGTTACTCTTGTTTCTTTATTAGCTTATTTACTCGTTTACTTCATTAGTTTGTTCTTTATAATACGTAATTTATAGTTTAATTTAATAGTACTTCATAGTAATTAGGTTATGGTTAACCCGGTGCGTATTTCTAAAATTACTGTTCCCGCCAGCTGATTTCTGCGCATGTATTTGTAGTATAAAAATTAATTTTAATTTATAATAAAAATATGCTATTTGAAAATGTAATATTGATACTAGATGAAAGATAAAGGTTCAGAATTAGTGAATATGACAACGATTTCTCTTATTTATGCGTATATATTGGAAAACCAACAAACTTCTATTGATCTATTTGAATATAACCCTTAAGTCCTTGTACTTAAGGTTCACTTTTTCGTCCACAATTTTGCAAAGTACCGAATTTTGAATTTAGCGGTTTGTACGTGACGTCACACTAATCGGGTCTATTGAAATACTTTGTGCTTGTTTTGAAACATTTTCCAAAAATCTTATTAGAATTAGAGTAAAGAGCACCATGTACGTGACCTTTTGACACTTTTATCTTTCTCTACTTATGATACTGACAAATATATAAAAAATGAAAAAATGAGTCGGCACTTATAGTTTGAATATGATGTACACTCCTGTAGGGAATATAGTTGACAGCATGCATTTGTACAACAGTAAATTGACATTTGAGTTCTCTCACTCCTGAAGAGTCCCAAAAGAACGAAACAGCTGTCGAGTGATTCTTGGTGTTTGTTTGCTATTGTACAACCTCTTGCGAACTTACAGCAAGCAATTCCAGATTTTTATTTTTGCTGACACTTAGTTGGCTTATATATTAATGAAGGATCGACTTCTGTAACAGCTTTTACATACCTATCGACAAAAATGCTTAATGCGAACCATTTGCGTACGTGAATGCTAACACGAGTCGACACTGGAGGTTGCAAAACTAATAGATAAAAAAGGACATTGACACAAAACTATTCTTAGCTAAACTAGTTAGGTGCTACTCTCAATGACTCTTAGATTTGACGCTACTATTAAGAACTAAAATAGTCGAACCAGCATTTTTATTTAAAAAACACGTTTAAGACATAGAGTATGTTAGTAGTTCATAAAACCGTAAGTCAACAAAATTTGGGTACCTTCATAGTATTTTAGTTAGTATCCTATCTCATACCAACTACAAGCCTTTAATGTAAAATGTGTGTGGTCCCGTAAAGTAAGTTTTGGAATAGTCGTAAACAAGTTATGATAAAAATATTTCAGAATACTGCGTGCGCATAAAGAAACCAACTTTTTGTAGAAATTCAAAACTATTTTTTTTACACATGCTTGTTTATATTTATACTATGATTTTCTCAGTTATTAAGTCGTGGTTTGGTGAAACTTCCCCCGTTTCGTTTTCGATTGCTGCTGCAGCTAGCATCTTTAGTGGTGTGGTCTAAACTCTTTTTAAGTCTTTGACTGTCAGAAATTCTTTGTTCAAATGTTTTGTTTACTGCTGCGGCAACTATCTTTATTGGCGTGGTCGTAGAATTCGTTTCCGGACTGGCAGAGACTTAAAACAAGTTTTCGTTCACTTATTTTAATCACGAAGACTTGGTAAGAACAATTGTCTCTCATGGTCCCAGTATATCCTTTCCAATTTCTTCAAATCAAGAATGTGGCAATATTTTCCAGAACTGTGAATCAAAATATAATGAAAGTTGTGTAACTCCCTTTGAATATATAGGGTAGCATTTATATATGGAACCAAGGCTCTGTAGCCAAAACGGTTGAAGGCATCATTCTGGAAATTTTAGGGATCAAATCTGAAGCTATTTCACATAATTTGACACAATCAAAAAATTTCTTTGTTCGATAATTTTTGACACGGCCGCCATCTAAATATTATGAATAGAGAGTTTAATGATTAACTTATAATAATTAGTAGGTTAGATTTATTTAAAAATAAGTAATAATCAGTCAACCCAAATAATCATGTTTAGTTTTTTGATTTAATTTAAAAGTTATTGCTTGTAGACGTTATTTAAATCAAAATTATTTCTAATTTTATTTTGTAAACATTTCTTAAACAAAATTTTGATTCGATAATTAATCGAACTATGGTGTTTAATTAGCGATACCTTCAAATATATTCTTTAAAGAAAAAATTAAGTAAGCAACGTAAATTACCTATTTTCTAAAACGTGCTTAGTGTAATGATTCATTCTACAGTCCTTCTATAAGATAACCCCTGCTATTAGAATTATAAATGATACCCTTAAGCCCGCTTCACAATGTGCAAACTTTTGTTTACAGAAATTGTGGTGTCCAAGTTTTAAATTTCATGAGTGTACTTTAGTCATTGTTAGAAAAAAAATCACAAAAAAACGTCCCATAGTGTAATGAATGTTTATTACTGTTACTATTTTTTCGATTTTGTTTGTAACGTTCTGGAATATGTGATGTGCACCAATATTTTCTTTGTATGTTTTGGTACAGTAAAAATTCTTTCTTTATTTTTTCCCATAAAATAAAGGCAATTTTTGTCTTTGATTATCGGACTTACAAAAGATTGTTAAGTGTTAATAACAAATTAAAAAAAAAACATAAACATTCCGCACTAAATAATTTGTAAACGGCACATGCTACTTTTATTTGTTATTAAAAATTACCTTAAACGTTAAATACATACCAGCGGAAAATCACGTTCGCCACTTTGGTGAAGAAAATGAAGGAAAAAAGTTTTCCCGCCTCTTAAAGAATGTAGGTATCCGATTCTTATAAGAGGCGCTGCTGTATGTCCATCACTAAGCACTTCAAGAGTTGCATCGCGAACACTTAAAGGATTTTGCACGGGCCGTTCCCAGTCCGTATATTCATTTTTTAATGTAGAAAAAATTTCGTTCAAATGATAATAATATGAATTTCTAACGTAAGTCCTTAAAATTCTATCACGTCTCGTTTCGTTAAAACCAAATTCTAAATCTTGAGCACTTAAGTCTAAATACGATTCAGTACTTGTTAAACCAAATAATAAATCACGTTCGGGAAAATCCGCAAGTTCGAAGCCTGCTGAGGTAGCTACGGTTGATGAACTCGATGAAGGGGGCTGATTTGTTGGATTTAAGAGTATTGTGCCATCTATAAAAGGTGCAAAACCGGGAAGGAATCGTGGTGGATCCACTTTAACTGATAATAAATCATCCAACGGCTTTAATCGTAAACATGGTGCTAGGTCATCATCGACGAGATCGCCATGGCATCCGGTGTCCTCTGCCACCCTTCGCTTTGCGGAAAGAGGATCTCGCTGTAAAGCCCACGGACTTAATCCGGAACCACTTAATAAGACCACTCGATGTAATAATTCTGAAACAAAAATATTATCTTTAGTCAATATACTTAAAAGAGTTTCTGAAATTTATTTTTAACCATTGCTTTGCTGTCGTTGCACATTCAGTTCAATAAACGAGGTGTGTAGTAGACTTAACTGTTTAAGTGCTTACGGTCGCAATGAAGTTTTCTTAATTACAAGTACGGTACACCCGAGTTCATAATAGACAAGCTTGTGTGTGCCTTTTACAAAGCAAAAGCATAATTATAACAGTTTGTGCAGACGCTTCTATATTACTCCTGGGTATTTTCTCCTTTGTTTCGATTGCACTGTTATATGACTGAAAAGTATCTCTTAGACAGCAATATCTCAAATACAAAATTAACTTTTATGTTATACATTTTATTAACAATGCATTGTGAGTTAGGTTAGTGACTAAATTACCAATTGAGACAGTCAAGATTAATTAGTAAAAGTTAATTGGTTATCGCGAAACAATATCATTTGTAAAGTATAGTAACAACCGTTAGACGAAGAATTGTATTTAATTGAATTAAATAAATAGTTATCATTTTATAATTCTGTTCAAAAACTGCTTCGTGAAGGTGGCATTACAAGAACACGAAAACCTATGCAGACATTGTTTCGGCTCCACTTTTAAAAGCAATGTAATTAACACTACGAGTAATCAACAAGCAAGCAACCAACACATTCTTAAAGTTAATTAAAGTGATTAAGATTAAAGATGGCTCATGAGTGTGTCTTCAAGAGTATTGATCAGAAAATTAATGCTGGAAGTTGTCTAAGTTTGTAGATATGCTTATTTTGTTATAATAAATTTTGTTGCATAAATTAAATTTTAAAGAAGGCACGTGTGAAAACTAATCTGCTCTTTTACTAATAAAAATACTTTTTTAAAAATTATTTTCTATATAGGTACGTCTAGCCAGTAACCAGTGCATCAATTAATAAATTATTATGTGTAAAGGGCTGCTTTAAATAAATCGTGCGTAAACCAATACAATTGTTTGTAAAAGTACAATGTAAATTATTTTTTGACAACGAGTGCATGCTTTGTTCTGTTTCTATTTGCTCGTGGGGTTCGTGTTTTAAACTACGCAACTTGTGCATAAAAGTCTAACTTCACACACTTCTATCATAAATAACTATTACAGTAAAACAAAGCGCTACTTAAATACCAGTATTACATTCTATTTTACAAAGTATGTAAAGTAGTTTGTTTATTTTTATAAATAAACTGTAAGTAGTAATATAGTTTTAAGCCAGCATTGCATATTTTATGGATTTTTAATTTATCAAAAAAAAAATGTAAATAGTCGCCTGTGTAGAAGTACTGATTCAATTTGAAATGTTCTTTAAATTCTTTTTTTGTACTCGTGGCCTAAGATTACTGATTTCCCGGTTATTCTCGATGCACGGGAAGTTCCATTTCCAGCACCGCGGTGTTTTTTAGTTTCCGAGAGAATAGGGAAGTTTTTGTTAGGTTGGTGTTACTTGTCAACGCAAAGCAAATTGCCAAGCAAACGGCGGGGCCGTGCTACCAACTCAAATTTCTTGTAAACACAAAAACTAAGCAGCTGTTAATTTATTTTTTTATAAACTATTACTACAGTTACTCGTTACAAAAAATAATATACCTAACTTTTTGGAAAAGAAATTTCCCGCATGAGCACTTTGTTTGCCGCACGACGGTATGGAGTGCGGCATTAGTGCGAATGAATCTTCCCGAACTCGTTAACTAAATAACAATTTTGAAAACTAAAGTAGTGTTGTGATATCGTGAAAAAAAACGAGATATTTTGATAATGTGATTTTTTAATTTAGAATTCCACAATTTTCTTGAGTTGAACCATCGTTGATTGAGTTTGGTTTATACCCCGTTTTACTGTTCTCTCCATGTCTTTCAATATTTGATAATCGTTTTGCCACTACCCCAAATTAACAACAATTTTTGTCATCACGTAGAACAAGAACCCTGACTCTCACTGGTGAGGTTTTTTTGGCGGTATAAAATTACAAACTAAAAATAATGATCTTTATTTTCAGCATATTAGTTTCAATAAAAATATGTTTATTTGACGCTACCCTGAGTTTCTTTTTTAAATTTTGAGCGTTTTATCCAAGTGCAATAAAATTTAGAAAAATTCAGTTTTTGAGTAATACTCAAAATTCCATGCCAGTATACATAACGACCTGGTAATTGTTTTGTTGAGTTTTGTATGGTATTATTCAATTTTACTTTTGTCAAATATACTGTTATTTTGAGAGGAACGTGTAAAGACGTCTGGACTTCTTATAAGAAAGTGCAAATGTTGTAGAAAAACTCAAGTTTTGGTAAAAGCGACGTTTTGCACCTTAAAGTGAGTGTTTCTTTAAAGCCAGTAACAGATCACAATAAGGGGTGCATAAATCTTTAATGTGTATTGGGTGCTTCAAATGTGCTGAGGGTGATGAATCTAAAGTTAAATGTTTTCGTAATTGTTTTTCAAATTCTGAAGTATCTTACTAAGCTTGAGATCGTTTTTGATTTAGTTCTTAATTATTTATTTATTTAATCGTATTGTACATTATTTTACATTATTGGATTGTGATGTAAGTGTAATGTATGGTGCCCTAGAAGATTAGTACAAATCTGTATAATGTGGTGACGAAACCGTGTGAAATAGTGGATTGGTTGGTCTTGGCAAAGCATTTGCTTCAAGATTTAGGAAAATCATTAAAATCTAAACATGCCATCTCTTACCCACCAAAATATTCATACCTAATAATATTGATTATAGAAGGTAAATAAAAACATAAAATATAACAACACAGCCATTGCATGACGACATATAATAAACCAGTCCAAGCGCCAATCACAATAATGACGAAAAAAAAATAGTAGTATAAAGAAGTAGCAAACAAAATAATGGGAAAACAGAGAATCCATCTATATTAATAATTGAGTTAATTTTCCGGGCGTGGCAATTAAGGAGTAAGCTATGAAACAGATCCCCAAATTACATGAGGTATACCATTTTAAAGAGGACTAGGGAAGACTGGACTGGAGACACGGACTGCGTGCTGGGATCATTCCAAAAATGGTTTACAGACTGGATCTAAAATGGAAAATGGTTGTGGGGGCAGGAATGGTAGGACTAAAATTTAAAAGACACGAGTTCCTCAGTGCTGACGCTACCATTTTTCAAGCAGAAGTACACGCCATCCACATGGTGGCTGAACATCTCCTCGCTAAAAACCAATGCAAACAGCACATAATCATCATGTCGGACAGTCAAGCGGCATTAAAAGCACTACAAAGTAATAGATTGAGATCACACATGCTACACGAGTGCCATTAGACCCTAAATCAACTGGCGGACAAAAACAAAGTTGAACATGTCTGGGTGCCAGGGCATGAGGGAATAGGAGGCAATGAGATAACCAGATCTACAAGCAAAGCTAGAGTCAGCAAAATCTTTTATCTGGCCATCTACTATGTACGACTTTAGCCAGAGGGATTATCAGGGGGTTATTACCAACTTGACCAACAAACAAATCAACAAAACCTGAAGTAATTTGCCCGGTCACAAACATTCTAAGAAATTTCTTAGCCCTAATTAAAAGAGGGGAAGGAAGTGTTAAACTTGCCCAGAAGAGACTTAAAACTACTCTGTGGTATATTAACAGAACACATCCATTGCAGGTATCTCTTAAAAAAGATGGGACTAGTGGATGATGATACATGCAGGTACTGTGGTGAAGAGGTGGAGCACATGGACTATATTATTATAAAGTGCCCGGCCCTGTGCCTAAAGACATACAAACACTTAGAACTTATTTTCATTTTGAAAGAAGATCTACTAAAACTCCCGATTAAGGATCTGATCGAATTTGTCGAAAACATAAATCTTTCCTAAGTCCAACTATAGGGGGGCACAAAAGACCTAATCTGGTTGCAGCGCAGGAGGTTCTTTCTATGACATTCACCCCATTCCTATTAATAATAATAATAATTCTCCTGGTGTTCTCCTTCTATACACACCGAGGGGGTGTGCCTGACCTCAAGTTATGATAGCTAGATTTCTTGAGCATGCCCCCAGGCCGAATGACGTCTAATAAAAAAACACTTTTCCCCACCCTTGTGGGTAGGGCCATGGGGGGGCGCCTGTTTTTAAATACGACCACCCATCAAGTGATACCATAAAATGACGGGCTGACCAAGACGGTTTCAAATTTGCATGACAAATTTTTTCAAACAAATTGAGTTAATTCTCCTGGTGTTCTCCCTCTATACACACTGTGAGGGTGTGCCTGACCTCAAGTTAAGATAGCTAGATTTCTTGGGCATACCCCAGGTCAAACTACGTTTAAAAAAAAAGTAACTTTATTTTACTGTGTTCTTTACGTGGTGTTCATTTTTATTAACACGTAAATCATAATTAAATATCTTTCTAAACTTGATTCAAAATTTCAGTAAAAATTTAGTCATTAAAATAAGATTTTCTTTTTAAAACATTCTCAAAAAATTGTGAAATGATTCGATTAAATTGAGATGGTACAGTTTTAATCTCATGACTAAGACAATATATCCGATATGCATTAAGATGAATTAAAATCATTTGAATGATGCCGCTTTTGTCATCTATTCGCATGTGTAGATAAGCTTTATATATATTGTATTTACAAAACAAAATTATAATTAACATGTAAAGCACTGGAGTTATGATTTGATCTGTTTCCAAAAAATCCCATTTTAAATTTTGTACTCAAACATCTTCAATATGTTACTAAATGCCTAGTTCCGCTATGGTGTACATTTTCTGAGAGCAATTTGGGTTTGTAAATACAAAAGCAAAATGCGTTTAATTTTAACTAGTCAAGTAGACTCGGTTGGAAGATTCTTCAAACAATAAAATAGATTTTGCAACACGGCTACGATAACTACTACGGAATCGTCAATACCTTAAATTTGAATATCATCCATTAAGAAAACTCGTAATTTCCATGAAGGAAAGCTAACTTTCATTGCTTCACTAAATCATTTACATCTCGAAGTAACCTTTTTACCCATCAATACATAAAAGAGCCGATTGATCAATTGATCTTTCGCTTCACGCAAGTCCTTAATTTGTTTGAGAAAATTTGGAGGATTTCGCTTAACTTCCAAAGTATCTAGTTCTATGTCTACTTTATCTTCAAGTGTGTATGGTTCGTCACGTTCCTTGAGAAATACAGACTTACCTCTTTGGGAAAAATGTAGAACACTTATCTTGAAGAATCAATCCTTGACTAGATTTCACTGTATGAAATTTCACAGTTTACGCGTACTTGCATCAAAGTGCTGAATTAGGTGTTTTCATAAAATTTATATTTTAGAAAAAATAGTTTATTGTTAAATCATAAACATAAAAGGAAACCTCAGTATTACAAAAAATGTATGACGTGCTCAGTATTATAAATTTTCATTTCAAAAACGAGAATTGAAGTCACGATATAGACGACTTATTTTGGCGCCATTTTTAGAATTTGAATTAAATATACTTTTTCGAAAGTACATTGCAATTTAAAAAAAATTACAAGTGGCGAACGTCTTTTATATGTATAGATTACGCAACATTTTATAAAAATTTGTGTAATACGGAATTATGATCCCAATTATTCTGATACATTGACGCCCAAGGAATAAATCATGACCCATGTATTTTTCCCTATTTGAAAAATCCGAAAGGTTTTTGTAATAACACATTTAAATTAAATAATTTTCTAATTAATTCTTTAATTTTTACATTTTCCAAGCGTGAACTGTAGATAACAATTAACACACCTCGTACTTTTTATATTGCGGGGTTAATTGCTAAAAGCCTAACTAAAAGCACACTTTTTTACTAGTTTTATAGCGCCTGTTATTCATACCAAATACAAATAATAATAAATATTAGAAATTTTTATAAAATTGACAATAAGTATGTAACTATTTTAAACCCAATGTAGATATAAACAGTAAAACATACAACAAGCATTTTAAACAGTATGTCATCAAATAACATTGTATCCATCCATCATTTCACTCAAAAACGTGGGTTAAATTAAAAATTTGATATAAAATATTGCAATATTAAAATATTCGCTATTTTTAGCTAACCAACTCCACGTTTAAATTTCGCTGGTTCTGTCTTTTTATAGACAAACTAATATTAATACTGTAACCCCAGAATTTGGATTCAGGAATCTTTTAGTTTTGGATGTCGTTGGTTAGGTAGCACCGCAAACTCATCTCTAGACTAAAACTAGGTAATGTTTTTTAAATTCAAAATAACACTGTACGAAAAGAAAATGTATACCCACGATAACTCCATGTTATTAATAAATAATGGGTGGTGACACATCGGAAATTTCAACATATGTGTTGTTTTTTTCTACATCCAACAAAAGAGATACGAAATCAAATTCTAAATAATATAAAAAATTATTGAAGGAAATCTCACCTGTTTTCTATTGAATTTGTGATTTTAATTCTATTTTTAATTATTTATTTAAATCGTAGTCTCTAAGAACTATTCGAAAAATCTAAATAATGGGATACTGAAATAAATATTTGTTAATCTACATGATTTAAAAATATACGTTTCATTCTTACCATGGGGTTGACAAACAAGAATTCTATCAACAAGCACAGATTGCAATACGGAAATAATGTCCAAGCAAAGTGTCCGGCGTCAATATAAACAGCAAGTAAGAATAAAATAGCAATTAAGTACGAATCATGTACACTTAAGTATCAACACATTTACGCAGCGTCAGCGGTCGCATTTATTAATGTAAATATCGTGAAATAATATAAGGTAAGTAGAGAATAATAAATCACATAAAACCGCCGCGGGAGTATTCAACAACTAACTCCACGGCCACAAAAAGCATCCTAATACCACTAGGATGCTACAGTGGTGACCTCAAAGTGATGTGATGTTTAGGGGTTAATTAATACCGCGGATTAAGCCCAACCAGCGGAACCAACCATGCAAAACCCAACACTTTCGTCTTTAAAAACATGCAAACCGCCAACTAAGTATTCGCTTGCAACCAAATCACCGCTCGAACAACCTTATGAAAGGTCATTCCTCTTTATAAAACGCGGACACAAAACCTTAACCATACAGGTAAAAAACCGAGAAACAACCGTCTCGATCGACCACAATTTGAATCACAGCAACCGCAACGGCATCCGCAGCAAGCAACCATCGCAAACAGCAGCATCCCTGCAGCAACCAAACCCCTCGCAAAAGCACAAACCACTGACAACAATTTGTAAACGTATCTACGTCCAGAAAAATCACTGCAACTCAAACAAGTGACACTCCCGAACACGGACATAGCATTACACTCGAATCACAGCAACCACAACGGCATCCGCAGCAAGCACCCATCACAAGCAGCAGAATTCCTACAGCAACCAAGCACCTTACAAAAGAACAAGCCACTGACAACGATTTGCAAACGTGTCTACGTCTAGGAAGATTACTGCAACTCAAACAAGTGACACTTCCGAACACGGACATAGCCGTCAATCGGTAACGCTTGACCCTTTGTTCCCGCAACTCACCACGGACACGTATTCGATACAATGCACAATTTGGCACAACCCGAAACAAAAGCCACAATTCAACTCATCAAACAGCGTTACGTCTGGTCATCCATTGACGACAATGGACTCGAGCCTGGATACATTATTAACGCTTCAAAGTTCAGAAGGCACTACAACGGAAACACAATTTCTACCAAATCTTACACCTACATTCACTAACGATGTACCAATGTCACAAGACATATTTCTTACTTATCATTATGTAGAGCTTATTTCTATCGACTCGATTAAAAGTTTTTCCATTTTCATGAAAGGTACGTAGGTTTCAAGAAAAAATTTTCTTCATCTTTTCAATAATTTTTTTTTGCCAAACACAATATTATTATCATTTAATGACTAGTTAAAAATCAATAGTATCGAAAATGAATACAATGGAATTGTTAAAAATTCAGCAAATACTTGCTAAGACAATGTTACATTTCGAAGACGATTTTGGTTTATATTTGCCGCTTAGGGAAGTCATTTGCATAATCGTATAAATTTTGTACTACTACTACTAGTATGTACTTTATTTGTCTTTAAAAATAACAAAATCACTTTCCTATTTTCCTCCACCTTACATACTTACATACATAGGTCATAATTAAATAAATAGCATGTTTTTTCTTCTTTGTTTTTTATTTCTCTAGTCCTCCTTTTCTCTCTATCACTTTTTTTTATGCAAAATTTTTCTTCTCCTTTTTCTTTTTCCTTAGCTCTACACATCCCTCATCATGTGCTCCAGGTTCTCCCATCCCTCCCCACATAATTTGCACAATCTCTTCCCATCTTCTAACTAATATTTATTTTTATTTTCTACATTTCCACAGCGGAACCTGGCCTCCTTTCTTTTATATTTCTCTCTTCCACTATATACATTGGTACACCCATGGTTATTATATCTCAATACCTCAGTAGTACCTTCCTTCTCTTAACTTTATTTTTCTTTCTTGGATTTCTGTGTCTTTATCTCTTTGTACTATTTCCTCCCTTAATTTTCCTCCTTTTTATCTTTTCCTTTCCACCTCCTCTCTTGTGTATCCTACTTTTTATAATACAACTATATTTCTTGTTGCCCATACTTTACTTCTTTCCAACAACATCTTAATATTTAAATATATCCACGTTAACACCTTTGTTTGCTACTGCAGTAGGTAACAACAAATAATTACATTTTATTTTATTTAACTAATTTCAATAATTTATGAATTATATTTTTATTTATTAATTTGCGTAGTTGAACATTGAGCGCTAATTTTATTAAAAAAAAATGTGACTATTAAATTTTTATTTAGAAGAAAAATCCCAGTCCTCCAGTTCCTGTAAAAAGTTCTTACTTACTTCTTACTTACAAAAATTCTACATCATTAATAAATAGCAGTGTAGTTTAATTTATTATAATTATTAAACTGAGAATTACTTCACAATTTTGGAAATTTGTTATTAAAACAGATTTAGCTTTAAGCACTGTTTAATTGGCTATAATAAAACACTAAATGCTAAGTGTTCTTTCTTTTATAGTATTATAGTAATTTTATACCGGCGACACACAAAATAAATAGTTAACAATACATGAATAACATTTGATACATACCGAGACGAGTTATTATCACTTCCTGTATGGCGATCTCAACCAAACTATCTTAGAATGAAAAATCGAACGTGTGAGATTATATTTAGAAATTAGTAGACATTTTTTTAAACCCCACTTTAACCTTTAAAGTAATTCGTCAAAGTAGTTAAAGTTACTTTGATAGCGATACAAGCAAGGATTGATAAGACACTGTCTAGTGCGGGTAACCTGACTTACCACATAACGTCCTCCACCTTGTGGCAAATTATTTTAGCTAAAATAACATACGTGTACGAGTAGTAGCACAGTAATGCGTCCCTTTGGTTCGTTTAAAATCAAAAGTATCTGTAAGAGAATGCACTATCAAACGTTGAGGTCTGCGGAAAATTGCAATTAAAAGATCCTCCTAGTGGTAAGACAAGATGACTCCAACGTCGTTGATCTTTCGTACGGGATTTTAACATGCAGGAACACCTCCACCAAGAAGGTAAGATTGCGGTGGCCCAACATGCTTTACTAAACTATCCATACATCGGTTTTTTTAGTTCAGATCCTCGTGCACAGCAAGTGTCGTGGTATTAACCATCCCATTTAAAATACAATGAGGCATTAATCATCCAAAAGAGCATCAGACAAATGATAGAAGTAGAAGCAAATCAATATAAAGGAAGGAGAGAAAACCACAATAAAGAAAACTGTAGTTAGAGAAACTCAAATATAGGCGATTCTTAACACAAAGCGAAATATGTTAAAAGTCTTACCTGCGTAAATGATAATAACGAAACCCAATTCAGGTTGAATATTATTTTATTTCTAATTAAATTTGTAATCATAATAAGCTGATGGTTAGAAAAATTTCGGATTAATCCTATCAAATCAATTCGATTTAAATAATAGTCACCAAGAACGCAAACAACTAGAAGTGTTTTTTTTCACTTGTCAATTTTTTTTCTATAATCTATTTTCTTTTTATTAATAGATTTTACAGTGATTATGTTCGTTATATAATACATAATATAATGAATAGCAAAAGGTCATTGATAAATAAAGTAAATGTTAACTTAAAATCATTAACAACTACATAATAATATACAATAAAAAAAATATATAAATCAAATGTAATTCTTAAATTAATTTCAGGAACTGAAATTCATGAAAGCGTTCATATACCATCTTAGTGAAATATAACGACACAACTTTTGCATTAGGCAATATTAAAATTTATTTTTTTAATCCCACACTCAGTAAATATTTCAACAAAAGTGTAACAATAGAAGCGATTCAAGGTATTGTGTGAAAGAAGACTTGCCGGAAGGTAGGAGCAAGTGTCTCCGGAGACAAGTATCTCATAGAATCATCTTCCTTTCCCCTGTAGTATTCTAACGCACTCAACCCTTTTTAGAACTATACTATATACTCGCACGATGTTGGTAACTGAAAAAATTTAGATTACTTTTATCCGTTAAAATTATTGACAAAATATTAATACAGTTTCCTCTATGAATTTCACTTAATTTTCTATGTGATTTATATTAATTCCAAAACCTGCATAAATTATTAACCCTATAACAATATATGTTAAAAAAGCTATTTATAAATTAATTGACTTACTAAACCGGTAATGCAACCTCATTAAAATTTAAATTGAATTGTTCGAATTTTATGAGATACTATTAAAACCAAATAACGTGCTTTTAAGTAGATGTTATTATGTAACATTGTTATTCGACTTTCAGCACAGGTTAAACGTGTTCAAATATAATATCTATTATAAATTTTAAATTTGAAATAAAATTAACAGTTTTTGTTTGTTGCAAATAACTAAATTTTGAGAAACAAATATCAAAATTAACATTTATAACAAGTTTATTACATTGAAATGCAATGTGTGTAGAAAAATGTATCTAGTCTAAACAACGTTCGAAATCTAGGTGAACAAAAATAAACAGTGGTGACTAACAACAGCAGTACCTACATACATTAAGGGGCAAAAACGTATTATATTATTTTTATAAAAGAAATTTAATAGTGTATTACATAAGAAGCGAAAAATTTAATATTACACCGAGTGCTCATAATGTCCGACAGTCGGATAGAGCGCGAGTGATGCGTCGTTTTATTAACAATCAAATAAAAATAAAGTTAAAATAAAAATTGCAATTAATTGCGATATAAGGGAATTCAAGACTTTTGCTAAGATGGCGTCTGCGGACAAACAAACCGTGTTTGCATAAGAGTGTGTATTTACACTTATACTGTTTCGTGTGCGATATTTTCTTAATTTTATAGTTGTTTAAATTAAATTACTGTTGAACGACAATATAGTACGACTTTGCCGGTTGGTTCTGAATTTTGTGTTATAATATGTAGGTTACGGCTTGTTATATGAAAATGCAAAAGAACTACACTTTTGAAGTAAAAACGAAACATAAATAAGGGTTGCTCCGTAGCTCAGTAGAGGGTGGATCGCGAGATAATGGTAAAATCGTAAAAATTGTTGCAAAATCGTCAATTGCAAACAATAAATTTGTCAAAATCGGGAGGGCGCTGAACCAGGTCACGACGTTAAATAACTTCAGGCCTTTGTTCACTAAAGGCTGTCTACTGGGGTAGTTTTAATATACTATTTTATAAATGAAATTTATTAGTGTATTACAGACGAAGCAAAAAATGTTATATTACACCCAAGTGCTTATAATGTCAAAAAGTCGGATAGAGCGCGAGGGTGTAATAAATTTTCCATTGAGTGATTTGTCCCGTTTTACTAACAATAAAAATTGCAATTAATTGCTATATAAGGCAGTTCAAGACTTTTGCCAAGATGCCGTCTGCCGTACAAACAAACCGTCTTTGCATAAGAGTGTGTAATTACACTTATACTGTTTCGTGTGCGGTATTTTCTTAATTTTATGATTGTTTCAATCAAATTGCTATTGAACTACAATGTAGTACGGCTTTGCCGATTGGTTTTGAATTTTTGTGTCATAAAATGTAGGTTACAGCTTGTCATACGAACATGCGAAAAAAACGACACTTTTGAAATAAAAACGTAACATAAGTAGAGGTTGCTCCGTAGCTCAGTGTGGGGTGGATCCCGACACGTTAGTAAAGTCGTGAAAAATTATTGCAAAATATTCAATAGCATTCAATAAATTTGTCAAATTTGGGAGGGCGCCAAACAAAATCACGATGTTAAATAGCTTCAGTCCTTGTTCACTGAAAGCCTGTCCAGTAGGGTAGTTCTCTGTTGAATTATCTTAAGAAAGTACCGTCACAAATCGGTTAAAAGTTAACACAACACAAAAAATAAAGTAAATAAAAAAAAGGGTCGTTACAAAGAAAAACCTACAAGATTGTTGCATTTAAATCAAGACATAAATTTACCAAAATTAACAAATTTTGTATGTGATTAACATTACTGAAATTGCTAATTTTCATTAAAAAACAACATACAATGCGAACGTTTAGTCGGAAATAATGTGGATATCTAAGATTTACATCGTTTAGGACAAAAAATCAAACATACGTCAATTTTGTTTTTTTAAAACGCATATTTTTCAATATTTGAATTAATTTTTACCTCCTTTACTTTTGCAATGACGTCATTGATAACAGGTGAGGTTTCCTCTAAAGTTTTTTTAATTAATAGTTTAATTTAAAGTTTAATCAGACTAACTTCTAAACTTGTCATTGATAACTTTTTAAATGGTATTACCTACATTTTTATAGAGTTTAGGTAAATTTAAGCATTCTGGGTTCATAAATGTGTCATTTTGGAATTGATATTGACAGTTCTCGAGATATTAATTTTTAAAGTAAAATAAAAATTATTTCCGTACCTTGTTTAATTTTAAGTCTCGCTCAGTTCATCGACTTCACCTTGAAATAAAATAAGTTTTTGCTGTTTCATCATCTAGAAAGTTTTGTGGATGGTACGTGCACAAGTGATTATGATAATGCTATTATTTCCGTTTTCAGTCAGTCGACGATTTGGTCACGCTGATTTTAACGCACTTGTGAGTTTCGGGAATTTGGGTTTAAATTTTCTTAGAGGTGTTTTCCCCGTTTCATCTGGTTTTTGTCAACTAGCCACGGTTTATAGTCAGACTAAACCGCTAGGTACTTATGATTTTATTTAAGTAAATATGTGTACACTCAATAAAAGAAAAATGAGACAGTTGGGTCGGCAAAATTAAATGAGCATATCTACTTTAAGGATTAGTTTTACCTGACCATATCCATATTGTTTACAATTCAACAACGAACATTTGTCAATATGAACGTTTATTCTTTGCTGATTCATTCACATATCCTAAAGGCTTGTTTGCAATGTCAATAAATTTAGATAATACGATTTTTAGAATTGTTTTGTTTAAATTGCCGTCGTATGACATTTATAAATCCGTTACTCTTATTACTAAACAATTTGTTAATGTTTATTCATTTAATGACCATTAATGATTAATTTCTACTAAATCCCATCAATATGCCAGGTGGTTAACTGAATACCAAATATAAATAATTAACATTGAATATATTTTTTTAATTCCTGCTTCTTATCGCATTAAAAAGAGTGAAAGACAGAAATTGTATTATAAGTAACATTTACTTGTTTTCTCTTGAAGTTATTCTAAGCCGTTGTAATAAATACAGCGTTCATTACTTGCCCCAAAATTATATATAAATAGTAAATAGTAATGTAAAATTAAGAACTGCATTAATGGTTGCAATTTTGGCGGATGTTTTAGTTATTATAATTAATAGTCGTTAAAAGTTAATCCTATGTTTTCTAGTTTTGGTAGACAATACAATTTTTGGAATTGTTTTATTTAAATTGCCGTCGTAAATGACATTTATAACTCCGTTACTCTTATTACTAAACTATTTTTCTATTATTATTAATTTATATTTATGCGATAAAGAAAGTGAAAAACGTAATAAGGGGTATGACTTTGTTTCTGATTATACTCTTCACGTAATTGTCCCCAGGCATTCAAGCATTGCAGAGTATTGTTCAATTTTTGGAACAGTGGTAAAAATAAAAAACAGCAGTTTTTGAACTACCTACTAAAAAAATTCATGTCAATGCAAATATTTTATGATCTGCAAAGAATATCGAACAGTTTGAATGCCCAATTTTCATAAGAACGAATTAAAACAACATTTTTTTATTCGACAGGACGTTCTGAAACGCTAAAGTCGTTTAGAATCCTTAAAATTAGTTTGACGTTTTGTTTGACATTTTATTGAATACTAAAATATCCCGTTGACACAGGAGAAAAATTTTAAATTGTGACGTTAGAGAACTACAAACAAAATTTATACATAATAATATGATCTTCAAAAATATTTTATACAAATATCAGATAAAGACTTTTGAAAGAAAGAAAATTATAGGAGACTTTTTAGAACATTAATGGCCGGTTGCATCGACACAAATTAAATTTAACCTAAGTTAAAAACTTGGATACAATTGTTAAAACCATAGCAACGATTGTTTTAATCTGGATTAAATTTAACTTGTGTCGGTGTAATCGGTCAAAATGTTCTACAATAGTGTTTAAATAATTTCAAACTACTGAACAATGTTACTTTGATGTATCAATAAAGAAAACAATCAACTTTATTTTTAAGCATAGTCTTTACAATTATATATAGTATCCAGTTTCGAACAATGACGGCTGTGTGAATAGGAGCATTATCCTAGAAAGTGCATTAATGGTTGCAATTTTGGCGGATGTTTTAGCTATTATAATAATAGTCATTAAAAGTTAATCTTATGTTTCCTTATTTTGGTAACTTTTGTAAATACAATACAATGGATGTATTAGTCGATATAATTAGTTAAGTATGTTGTCACCAATACATACTTAACCTTTAACCGCTACCACGAAAAACGCTTAAGTTACCGCTACCATCGGTATGAGATACCGCTATATACAAATCGTTGAATATTATGCTATATACATATATGTTTAACTAATCTGGGACTATTTTTTAAATATTTCTTTATTGAAACTTTAGAAAATAATACAAATTAAAAATAAAATACCTTTTCTGCATTAAATATCTATTGCAATATAATAATAAACTTTTAATTTTTGTTTCTGTTTTTTACACAGTTATCACACATTTTTTTTGTGTGTTCTAAGCAAATTGGTTTGTGACATTCTCTACAAACAAAAAATGTTTTTCTCTTTAACTTAGAAGGACATAAAAAACAAGTTTTCTTTGTTTGGAGTCGTTCATCATTTGCTTCTTTTTCGTCTGATGCTATAATTATTTGCAGTAAACATTCTATACGACTTCTTAGTTCCCTCGGCAACTTAGGGTTTTCATCATATCTCCGTTGCATAAATGGTGTAATCAAACTTTTTGCCAATATTTTAAGGAAATCACATCGATCCATGGGTTTATAATTCTTGAAACTTTGATATAAAACATAGGCATTAACTGTGCACATATTGATCATTTGCAAGAATACCGCCATTGTCCACCTTCGAGTTCTTCTGCAACAAGAATAATTTTCACATTTCTTATCCAGAGTATCTACTCCTCCTTTGGTCATATTATAATCAGCAATCATTTCTGGTTTGCCTGTATCAGAATCATCTTTTGGAAAATGGTGCATGGATGAAATCAGCAATACTGCTTTGTTCTTCTTGGGAGTAAAGGAAAGCAAAGTAATATTGTCATTATATGCATATAGTTTGGTTGCAATTTCTCTTTTTTATCTGGCAAAAACAGGCAGGAATCATGGGTTTATTCTTTTTAATGTACCCAAAAAGTTAATCCTCTTTTCTGTAATTCTGTCACCAATTCTAAACTGCCGAACCAATTGTCTGCTGTTACATTTCTGTTACTTTTTTCAATTGGTTTTACTAACTTTAGGACAGACTGCGTGGGAACTTTTTTTTTCTTCAGCCGACAAGTCGTAACTATCTGAGCCCCTTCCGCAATAAATATAGGCGTTGTACAAATAATTATTTCTAGCATCTGTAAGGCACATAATCTTGATTCCGTATTTAGCCGGCTTTTTCGGCATATACATTACAAATCCACAGCGACCTCTAAAAGGGACTAAGCTTTCATCAATACAAGCAAAACAACCAATGGAAAAGTTTCGTTGAGAGTTATCAATGAAATTTTTGAAGATTCCTGAAATTGCTGTCGCTCTATCCAACTCGTTCCTTTCTTCTCGATCCATGGCATTATCAAATCTCAGCACTACTAATAAAGTTTCAAATCTCCTTCTCGTCATGGTACATGTAAAAACATCTCTTCCAGTGCCATCTGTTGCAAACAAACCCTCTATACTTCCTCTGCCTGCCTTGAAAACTTCTGAGTATATAAGCAATCCTAAAAAGGCTTTCATTTCCATAACATCTACATCTTGTACTGTTGCATGGTCCTGATTTTTTATATTTTGCTCTGCATTGAGCCATTTTCTGGTTGGTATATATAATAATATTATTTATCATTGTATTAGTAAACAGTAAATCCCACACATCAACAGGGTTTGCGTAGTCACCTAACGCCTTAGCCGGCCTTCGTATTCCAGGCAAACTTCGTACTAAATTGTGACTTCGTGTTCTGAGTTTGCAGGTGGCGGTCGCTTCGACCTACAATTTAAGAAATAAAAACTAAAAATATTCTCATAAAAACTAATTTAAAATATCATTCAAGCTTTGTGTACGAAAAATTACTTGATTGATTTGAACGTTTACAAACATAAAGTACCATAGAGTAGGATTTTTCTTTTCTCGTCCGTAATAAAAATCTTGTCTTCTTATTGAACTCTGTTGTTCATTTTCTGATTCTTCTTCTGTTTCCATGTCGTCGTCATCTACAGATTGCAATGATTCTGTATCGTGCTCACTTTCAGAAACATGGCTTCCATCATCACCATCGCTAATAAAAGTATTATCTTCATTTAAAACTTTCATGCACCATTCTTCAAATTTTGGGTCATCAGGATGCATTCGAGATGGTCCAGCTTGTTGTGACATGTTTAGTAAAAATAATTCACTAAAAACATATAAAATGTGCAAGTAATTAAATTCATTGATATCGTGTTTTATGACACTTACCCTACCTACCGGTATATGATACCCCTATCATACAAAAATCATGCAAGTAATGTAAGTATGGACGTTGCAACTGTTGTCGCACTACTAACGTTTGTATTAAAGCGTTTCCGAAAGGTACTTAGACATGCGCCCTTGTGAAATATTTATTTTCAAAACTAAACAGAATAGACAAATGGTGACGGTATGAGATACCGCTAAGTAGCGGTTAAAGGTTAATAACATTTCTTATTTCGAGGTATTATTACAATTGTGAGCAATTAGTAGCTCCTTAGAAGAGGGGAGTAAAAATATAATAAATACAGACAGTAAACGTTAATTTTGTTCATTTTATTTTGATCGTTTTAAAAATGCCAGCACATTTACCAACCGACTTAAAAGTTCGAATTGTAGCAGAGTTGGGCAACGGCCTTAGTGTGCGTCAAGTAGCTCGTATGTTAAACGTCTCACATGCTACTGTGGGACGTGTGCGTATAAAGTGGGAACGAGAGCACACAGTACAGAGAGCAATTGGCAGTGGCAGAAGAAGAATTTCTACGCCGGCCCAAGATGAAGCGTTGATTGCGTATGTCGCCGAAAATCCATTTTCAACCTGTAGGAATGCTATACGAGAAACAGAATTTCCTGGATCCTAGTTACTGCTGCAGCAAGGTTGAAAGAAAATGGGATAAAGAAATATACAGCTGCTTCCAAAGAAGCCCTAAGCGAGGCAAACAAGAGAAACCGCTTAGATTTCGCCAGACAATATGTGAACCAACCACTACAGTTTTGGAACAACGTCATTTTCAGTGATGAAAAAACCTTTAAAAGTTTTAACGATGGTCCAGTGAAAGTGTACCGAACTCAAAGAAATCGGTATGAGGCTGATTACATCAACACAAAAAACGTAACGGCTATTTTTCTGTAAATGTGTGGGGATGGATAAGCTCTAGAGGCCCAGGAGTATGTTCGGTCATCGATGGTCGTTTAAATGCTGACAGATATTTGAACATTTTGCAAAATATTATGGTGCCATCAGTTCAAAATCTCTATCCAGAGGAAGATTACATTTTCAACATGTAAGTATTCTTATGTATAGAAAGGTTTGTTTACTGTTTATGTTTATTAACTTTTACCAAATAGGTTTTTTTTAAATAGTTATTAAGTATATTTTAATTTTTGTTTGAATATATTATTAAACACGTTTTTCTGGATTTAAAATTATTATTTTGATTGATAAGTTTTTTATTGTTTCTAGGATAATGCTCCTATTCACACAGCCGCCATTGTTCGAAACTGGGTACGGGAGAGCAATTTACGTGTGTTGCCCTGGCCAGCTAAAAGTCCAGATTTCAACATAATAGAAAATGTTTGGGGACGAATGGTGAATACAATTCAAGAACAGCAAGGAATAAACTTTATCCCACAAAATAGAAACGAATTAACAGCAGCGATTGAAAATGCCTGGGGACAATTGATGTGGATTATTTAAACCGTCTTGTAACATCAATACCCACTCGTTTGCAAGAATGTATCCAAAACCAAGGAGGCCACACCCATTATTAGTTTATCTCCTTCTTCATCTTCTCTACTTTTCTTATTATTTATTTACTGACTGTATATACTATATATAATTGTAAAGACTATGCTTAAAAATAGAATTGATTGTTTTCTTTATTGAAACATCAAAGTAACATTGTTCAGTAGTTTAAAATTATTTCACTCGCGTTTTGAAAAGACACTCGTGCTAAAAACGCCCAATTTACCACAAGAACTCATTCAAAAAACTACTATTGTCAGACTGTTCGATATTCTTTGCAGATCATAAAATATTTGCATTGACATGAATTTTTTTACAAGTAATACCTAGTTATGTTATCAGATAAATAAGAATATAAACAGAAATTACAGGGGATACAAAATCAGAAAAATTATGTTGCCATATTTAATCCGTTTTCGAATGAGTATGCCCTAATTTGAATAGAAAATGTTGATTTACATGTATTTGTAAGTCAACACAGAAAACAATTCCTAATTTAGAAATATTTTTCAATTTTCAGTAATAATAAATAGATATAAAACTAGATTATTTGCTAATGTCTCACATTTTTTAATGATGATTGTTTAATATTGTCTTATGTTGTATTTAAAAAACTGCTGTATTTATTTTTTTACCACTGTTCCAAAAATTGAACAATACTCTGCAATGCTTGAATGCCTGGGGACAATTAGGTGAAGAGTATAATCAGAAACAAGGTCATACCCATTATTACGTTTTTCACTTTCTTTATCGCATAAATATAAATTAATAATAATAGAAAAAATTGTTTAGTAATAAGAGTAACGGATTTATAAATGTCATACGACGGCAATTTAAACAAAACAATTCTAAAAATCGTATTATCTAAATTTATTGACATTGCAAACAAGCCTTTAGGATATGTGAATGAATCAGCAAAGAATAAACGTTCATATTGACAAATGTTCGTTGTTAAATTGTAAACAATATGGATATGGTCAGGTAAAACTAATCCTTAAAGTAGATATGCTCATTTAATTTTGCCGACCCAACTGTCTCATTTTTTCTTTTATTGAGTGTACAATATCAAATTCAAACAAGTTGAAAATGCAAGGCATTGTCGCAACGAACTTTGTATTATCCAAATATGGAAAGAATGGCAAAGTTATAATTAGCGCCAATAGACCGTCATTGCTAACTTTCTATTATCCAAATATGTGCCACACATTGATTTTGGACATATTTGGATTTTGAAATAAACTTAATTTCCCGAGGGCATCGGGTATCTGTGGCCCGATTTTATGGGGGATAGGATATTTCAACTCAGCTATGCCAGAGGAGTCTAAATATATGCCACACATTGATTTTGGACGTATTTGAAATTTTAATTTTTTCTACGGAATATCGCGGGGGCTCGGTGTCCCCGTTGCCCGATTTTAATGCACATCAAAACTTAAGCTTTGGACACCAAGCTGAATCGATTGATGTATCACACAATGATGTCCGACCATTAGAAAGGCCTCGGACGGACGCACACACGGACGCACGGACGACAAATCGATTTCATAAACGAACGAAGTTCGTTGAAAAGCATTTGAACTTAATAATGTAAATTACAAACTGTTGCGAAATGTTTTTGTATTTACGTGCATATTAACTTTCGGTGCGCTTTTGATTCATTGACGGGACATTTAGTACGTTTATTTAACTTATTAATGCAGGACGCGCAAGATTTTGTATTCGTTAAATTGTTTCGATTTAATTTGTATGAGCTTACTGCAGATAACATTTAGTTAGATAAGTTGCTTTATTAATGAAAATTAGCGACCACGTGATTCATTTCATTTTTTACTGATTCAGTAATGATAATCCCGTATAAACTTTGTCGGTTTTGGTAGATTTATGTTTTGATTTAAATGGAATAAATCTTGTAGATCTTTCTTTCCAATGAACTTTTTTTATTTATATTTTTTTTTATTTGTGTATTGTGTTAATTTTTAATAGATTTGTGACAGTACTTTTTTAAGGTAAGTTAACTAAAAGTTTTTTAAATGTACAGGTTTTGAGTGAACAAGGGCTAAAGGTAGTTAACGTCGTGACCTGGTTTAGCGCCCTCCCGACCTTGACAAATTTATCGGTTGTTATTTTACTACGACCTTATCATTTCAAGAAGGCAAATCATCTCCCGACCCATTTGCATTACGTTTTTAATTCAAAATTTTTTTCTTTTGCACTTAACACAAGATCATAAAACCTATTCAAAATATATATTTTTTTTACTTTTTTTTTAAATCACAGCCCTCTTTGATAGCAACGACTTTGTTGTATACGTTCTTTTTATAGTTGCTTTGATTCCTTGATCCATAAAGTGTATCAGAACACTAACATTGGGAAGCAAAAATTTTGCAAATATTTGCTTGTCAGAAGACTTGAGTATACTTTCTAGTCAACGTCAACAATTGTTTTTGGTGGGAAATTTTCAAATAAACATATTTAAGTTCTTGAAGCACAAAAATATATTCAAACCATTCTTAAACAAATTGTTGGTGTATTCAACCTTCTTTCTTTTGTAAAATTCACGAAATTTAACTTATTAAAGTTGTGTTTTGAGTACCGTTTATTCTTTAGTTTATATTTGAGTTTTTTATGCATAAAAACAAATTGTCCTAAATTAGTTGATTTTTAGTTGAAATAACGTGAAATTGCCATTGCTACGATTACTAAATTTAAATGATAATATTAATCATTAACGTCATTACTAAAAATTAAACTGGTTAAGCCTACCAATAAAGATGATTTTTGTTATTTGTAACACATCCCAACTTTGAGGCATTACAGTATTTTTTAGAGGGTATTTTGTAAACGATTTGGCAATAACCATTACAGTGGCATACAAAAACTATAGAATTAATTTATTTATTGTATTTGTTAAGAAACAAATTTTATGAAGATTGTCACTTAAAGATAAATAAATCTCAATTGAATTTTAGGTTCTTTAGTCTAAAAGATCTTGGTTAGTTTAGTTATGCATCATAACATATTAACTGTCGCTCAAGTTCTTGCATGCGTACACACCAATGAAATACGTGCTGGCGACAAATAGAAATTATTGATTAGTGAAATCAATTATTACATGCCCGTTTTCATTAGATGAGTCCCTTGTGATTGAAAATAATTACTTTAAATTGTCCACATAATGATCCAACGTTAATGCTACGTTTAAATACTTTAAACATTCTAAACATTAACGTAAAGTGGTTTGGAATTTGGTTTATTCGAATCATAAAACCTCTAATAGATTCCTAAATTTTAAATATTTTTGTTTTCTTTCCATTATACAAAAAAAAATAACCCAATTTAACTTAAATTCCCTGTACCGTTGTGTGAGGTTATAACCCCATTTGTTTGAATATGCTAAAATTAGACCATCTAAAAGTGCTTTACACGTTCGTCCGTAACCACTTCACGAGATTATCTTTTATATCTTTAGGGTATTATTATTTACTTTGTATGCCTCTGTCGACCGCAAGTAAATTATTCACATATTCACACTGTTCAATCACATTAGCAATGTAAGCAAAATTCGGTTGCATAACAAGTCGTACGTGCGGATACAAAGAGGTTTAGCGGGTTCTCTTGAGATGAAATGAATCTAAGAGGAGTGAAGCACTAAAATTAAATAAACGACCTATTTAGCCAATATTAATTAGAAGCATAATACAGAAATGGTTTTATTATTGTTACAATATTCAGTTTTGCAATAAGAAAATTAAGAACAATATATACGTATTTGGTTTAATTATAATCTAAGACATTTCCAATTTGCATTTCTATTGATTTTCAGTTAATCTGGTGCACGGTTTGATTGCACCAATTAAACAAGTTAATTTTGTATGCTAACTACGTAATTACCTAAGGTATACTATAAAACTGTTTAATCAATCGGAATTTGAATTTGTTTTGTTGATAAGATTTATTACAATAAAGCAAAATTGTCTCATAGTATTTAAAATTAAAAAAACTTTATTATGTAAGAAACATAATGAAGTTTGGTTTTTCATTATTTTAGTTTCGACTTTTTAATAAATTAAAGTCATCTTCAAAATAGTTAAAATTACAATAATTGATTATAATTTAAAATATTAATGACAGTTCTCAAATAAGTATTGATTTATATTTATCTATATTTTAAATTATAATCTATTATTTTAATTTCTGAAGATGACTTTAATTTAATAAAAGAAGTCGAAACTAGTAAATTCCATAAAAAAATATATTGGAAAAAACAAAATTTTTTTAATAATATAATATAATTTAATTATAATCAAATAATATACAATGTGTAGGTACATAGTTCGCACCATATCGGAAACTTTTTATGTTAAAATATATAAATAATGATCACCCACTATTAGCACTATTTGCATTTTTTCTTCTGATTCAATACCACCTGCATTTTTACTTAGACTTTTTTGTAATTTTCAAATATGTATTTGACGTTTAATGTCAGATATGTAAATATCATGGCAACTTGATTAAAAATGTACTTAAGCATTTATTACTGTTGTACGGTAGATACTAGGAAAATGTGAAAATTATCATTTAATTATTTGTATACATTTACAATTTTAAATAAATTTTTTAATAACGGTTTTCGATATTATAAAAATTGAAGGTATTTCACCCTTGAGTAAAATTTATATTTTTTAACATACCTTGTATACGACTAAAAAATTTTAAGAACTGATATTTGCAATTCAGTTTTTACTTCTTGCAGAATTTGTTTATAAAAAATAACTTTTTTGGTAATATCAATAATAAAAATGTTTGCCATATGGAGCCAACCTTAAGTGGAGACACTGTGCATTTATAGATTATAATTAAATTATATAATATTATTAAAAAAAATTTTGTTTTTCCTAGAATATGCAATACCTATATGCAATTACTAGTTTCGATTTTTTTTAATAAATTAAAGTCATCTTCAGAATACTGAAAAATTACAATCATAGATTACTTTTTTAAAATATTAATAAATATTTATTTGACAACTGTCATTAATAGTTTTGACTTTTTCATAAATTAAGTTTATTTTATTCAAAAAGTCGAAACTAGTAAATTACATAAAAAATGTATCGGAAAAAACTAAAAATTTTTAATAATTTAATACAAGTTGACCTCGCAAAGGAATTTGAAGACTTTAAGGTTGTCTGCCTACATTAAAAACATAAAACTAACACATTCACTTATATCGTTCACCAAAACAAGTTAAAGATCATGGGCTCTAGGTGCAATCTTTAGGGGAACCCTAGAAGTACCTAACATTTAACGCGAACACATAAAACAAATATTTACATGATGGGTGTGATTGCATAAATAGGATCCAAACGAGTGCAGCAGAGTGTCACCAAACCCAACACTTTTGACTCTCTTTAATAATAAAATTTGGTCGACTCTGTCACTAACGTGAAGTCGGTGTATATTCTGTCGACTTACAGTCCGGCGTCCATCGATTGAGAAATGTAGTTATGGTAGAGCACCAGATTAGTGGCAGTAGACCGGTTTCTCATAAAGTCGTTTTCCCTATAGTTCATTAGCTGTCTTAAAACTGGACAAAGATGAGCAAGTATTAAAGACTCCAATGTCTTAAAGAAAATGTTAAATATAAACCAAAAGTGGTCTGGCAAATCCAAATGTACATTGTTTAACAATTAAGGCTGACAATCTGTTAAGTCAAGGACTTTTGGTAAAATCTGTTTTAAACATAATCTTACATAAATTGGGTATTAAAATATGTAGCTTTGAGAAGTGAAAACTTTTGCTAATAGCCGAAACTCTCTGGCATCGGGATGGGGCAGTGATAACAAAACCAAAATATTCACCGAAGTCATCAATCATATTGTGTCCATCAACGAAAACTCTACCGTGAAAACTCACCAATTGTTGAATGCTATTTCCGTGTCACCCTATAACTTATACGATGAGACTAATCAAAATTTGGAAAGAATTCACTATCTATAGAGTGTCAAGAAATACCAGTATGCAGTTTTAACAGTTTAATAAGTGGTCATGTTCGCGTTTTAGTAAGGTGATTATAATTACACCATTTGACAAAGTCAAAAACAGACCTAGGTGTAAGATAATGCCCCCCGTTACCGACTTAATTTAGTTTATTTCTAAAATTTATTTTTAATTAAGTTAACACGTGCCAAATATTTGGTGCAAAACTCAGTTTATCATTTTTCTGTCAACAAAAGTACAGTTCTACCACTTAAGAATATGGGTTACAGAAAAGTTACTCAATCGAAGGTAGTGTATTTTGCTCTCTGACTTCTCCTGTTGTAGTCATACTAATAAGTGATGCTAATTTTAAGACTAGTTTTAAAATAATTACTAACATTCATTCAGTGGTAGCTGTATTTAGTGTACATCGTTATTTTTTCCAAATTATTTTTAAATGCTAAGATTATTATCTTCTGGGTTGAGCCGTGTTCATCCTTCCTTCCTACATTCTCTGCTTGACGTTTCGCTAACCATGCTGTTAGCTTCTTCAGAAGTTACTCTAAAGACTGATGTTGTTGTCTTCTGCTCCTCGTTATATACCTATGTTCCGCTACGGTTGGTTGATGTCGATCAATGACGGGTGGTTGGTTTTCGATGGTTGGTTGATCTTCTGTTTGGTTTGGACTAATTTTTGTGGTGACATTTGTTTTCTTTGTTTTTGTGAAGGGTTAGTTTCCACGTGTTGCTTAATCGGTAACCATCTTCTCGATTGAAGTTATTTTTATTTTTCATAATATTTAGGGATTCTCTGATTATCCTTGGATAGTAGTTGTTAGTCCTTGATAGAACTTTAGCTTCCTCGAAGTTGATGATGTGTTTTCCTTTTTCGTGTAGATGTTCTGCGATTGCTGATTTATCTACCGCTCTGGACTTGGCGTCTCGGTGATGTTCTTTTAATCTACATTTTATGTTGCGTCCGGTTTGACCAATGTAGACCCTTCGACATGAACAGTCAATTTGGTAGACTCCTTTGTTGAGAGTTTCGGCAGGTTATCTTTTATTAGAAAGTAGTAGTTGCTGGATTTTTCTAACCGTTCCAAACCTGACACCGATCTTCTTCCAACGATTTTCTTAATTTGTCAGTTACTCCAGCAATGAATGGCAAACAAGCATAGGTGGTGACCTGTTCCTTCTCTTTTTCGGATTTCCTGCGACAAGCGGCTCTTACTTCTTTTCTGGTATAGCCGTTCTTCATTAGGGCTTGTTGGACGTGTCGAAGTTCTTCTGCCTTGTCAACCTCGTCAGAAATCTTGTTAGCTCTATGCATTAAAGTTTTGATTAGAGACCGCTTCTGCTGTAGATGACGGTGTGATGTGGCATGGAGGTATCGGTCGGTGTGTGTTTTTTTACAATATACACTATGAGTTAACTTGTTGTTATCCCCTCGTTTTACTAGAACATCCAGGAAGGGAAATTCCTTATTCTCTTCTGTCTCCATGGTAAACTTGATCTTTTTGTGCTGAGTGTTCAGGTGGTTAAGAAATACAGTAATTGCTTCTTTCCCATGAGGCCATATGACAAAGGTATCGTCCACGTATCTGAACCAGCATTTCGGAAAACCAACCACCCGTCATTGATCGACATCAACCAACCGTAGCAGAACATAGGTATATAACGAGAAGCAGAAGACAACAACATCAGTCTTTAGAGTAACTTCTGAAGAAGCTAACAGCATGGTTAGCACAAACGATCAAGCAGAGAAATGTAGGAAGGAAGGACGAACACGGCTCAACCCGGAAGATAATAATCTTCAGTGACAACTTAACCGCGAAAGCTTACATTCATATTTTTAAATGGTTGAATGTAAAATTTAAAATTTGTAAACCCTGCTAATTTTCGAAGGGGTTGAGGTTAAATATAAAGTGAAAACTGTCAAAAATTTAATCCATGGACATAAAATTTGGGAGAGTTTAATCTCAGAAGCTAACAAAATATTTTATTTAAACTATATCTCTAGATTTTTTATATACAGGATATTTCTAAACGTATGCAAAAAAATTTGGTGGAAGGTGATTCTTTACCGAAAATTTTTCCTAAACCACCTTTTTTTGAATTATCTCTTTATTAAGCGGAGGTAATTAAAATTGTGTTTTTAATTTTTTTTTAAATATGTTAAGATGCGGAGACGCTTGAAAAGTCCCAAAAAGTCTGTTATTATTTTTTATTTTTATTTTCTCCTAGAATGGTAGAGAGTAAAATTAAAAACCCTCCTAAATATTTTTAGTAAAATTTTTTTGTACGTTAGACTTTTGAAATTTAAGAACATGTATTATATTAACTTTATCACATAAAAACACATTTTTACTATTGTTATCTTTTTTAACTAAAGTTAATTAATTAAAAAAAAAATACAATACATTGAAAATGTTATCTATGTGTGAGATTTACTTGAACATGTTTGAGCAAAAAAAAAGACGGTAGTAAGTTTTAAAAAATAATTTATAGGTAAATTCCTACTAAATTTTTGAGAAACGATCACGATTTTTCACATAAGTTTAGAAACACTCTGTATGTTTATAAACCAATAATTCTATAAGTTTAGATTGATTCAATTGAAAAAACACCAAATTACAACAATTTTGCAAATATTTGGTAACGTTTTTAATTTTTAAATTAAAAACGATGCTTCTAAAAGAGATAAATTAATCCAAAAATGTGTTGTTACTTCACATCTCTTATAAATAAATTAAGGAGTTACGTGAGGGGTTTCCAAACCAAAAATTTTAAACATTTTTGAGTAAAAAAAAAGACTGGATTATGTAAATTTAGGGAAAATGTATAGAACAATCTCTACTTAGTTTTTGATTTCTTACTTTTCTGACGAACTAAAAGAGTTAGTATGTTATATTAAAGCAAAAAAAATCTGCTTGAATTGTCAGTGGCCAACAAACCTAACAAAAACAAGGTTAGAAACACTTAAAAAAATGATTTAATTTGCACATAAACTATTGTTACATACATAAAAAGAAAGTGAGTGTTAAGTGGGTTTAACAAAGCAACTGTATTTTTTTCTTAAGCGAGGAGTGAGCGTAGCACTCCCGTTTAAAGATTCCAAAATAACCCAAAAACCAGCGACACATTACAAACTATAAATATATAAAAAATGTCTTTCTTGACATGCCCCCGACTTTGAAAAGCAAGACTTTAAAAAAAAAATAAAAAAGGGCTGACCAAAACAACTATAGAATCTTGGAAATACGAAAGTTACACAGATAGAGTCTGTACTAAAACTAAACAGTTGTCACTTGTTAGCACTAATTAAGTTATTGGCAAAAGGCAAATTTTGGGACGCCACTCTGTTCACACTATCACAGATTGTCTCCTTTAAGAACCACTAGCGCACTCTCTTGTAAATCCGATGAGTTGACTTTCCACTTTGTGCGTTGTTGAAGCGTGGAAACATATTCTTTTTCCAACGTTTCCGTATACGTTGATGCATCTGTTGGATACGTTGGTAGCACTTGAGTCTCAACTCAAGTTAAGGGTCGTCTTGACTTGAACAAGCAATGTGGCAAACTTTTCGTACTTTAAAATTTTGTTGCCCATGGTTTGCTTAATGTGATGTTTGGTCGATTGAATTCTTCAATCTGGAATAGTCCGCCACAGTCAACACCAGTAATATAAAAAGGCGGTGACGGTTCAACACGAGATAAAAGTAATTGGACGAGGGAATATTTGGTAAAAACCGAAAACATTTTAAACACACTCGCCGACTACTTGTTTGACAATAGAGCGAGCTGAAGTTATCCAAAATCGATCTCTCAGAGAGTATAATATTGTTTGAGGGCCATCATAAAACATTCGTATATATTCCCGACTAACAATCAGTTTAGAGAGATGATGTTTGCCGGAAAGTAACATCTGATGTTTTTTGTCAAAGAAAAATTGAGAATTACAAAACCTACCACCAACATGCAAGATACAGGAAATAGATTTAAGCTCAGCTGATGTGTGGATTGTTTTAAAGGTTTGTTAGCCAGTAATTGTTACATTTCACCAGGAAACATTTCCATTTGAGAGATTTGTATGTGAACCTGAAGTGCAATTTTTAAAGAGGCGACAAAAAATTTTTTGCGAAAACGAAGACAAAAATCTATCACTCTTTCTAGCCGATTCATACTGGAGTAGTTAGTGATGGATATTAAAAGTTTCAATTCGGTGGTGCACGGTTTAACAGTTTTTTTAGGAAGATCTAAACTTAGGAAAAGGAACCATTTTTGATTAGAATGTTTAAAATCGAGTCAATTTTAATTTAAATTGAAAGCGCCTGCTTTTTGCAAGTTTGGCATGGATTTAATAAATATTTAAACAGTAAAATAGGATTTTTGTAACCTAGCAAGAGTTACCACCGAGTTAATCGCAAGTAGAAACAATAATACAAAATTAATTATGCGCTAATTGCTTACGGCATTAAACAATAGATAGGTAAATAAATTTCAATCACTCAAAAAAAAGAATTTTTTTTAATCGACGCAAAATCACAAAGACACTACACGTACAATAGGATCAAGGTCAAGTCTATTCACAATGTGTACCTGTGAGCAAAGTATTCCAAACTGCATTTGCGGTGCGGTACAAATATTTTGTAAAAACATAAATAGTACACGTACAAACGCAAAACATGCGTTTAAAAATACTAAGCAAACCATTTCGGGTATTCAAAAAAAGGGAAAAAAACGTTCACCGTTATGTTTTACCAAAGACCAAATAATACCAAAGACCAAATAATATGAAGACATCTAAGTTTATGACGGATCGAGTGTGACTGCATAGTGTGTTGCCTATTCAACAATAATCTACAATTTTAGTGTTTCTAAAAGACAAAATATTTACCACCGTAAGCAAGAAAAGGATAAATGACAATATTGACCTCGGGAGTGAAACGCGTACTAGCTAGTTTTATGAAGGCAACCCGACAATGTTGTCACATCTAACTGTTATTTCGCATTGAAATAATTATGTTTACATCTGTTCGCAAAAATTTTCTAAAAATTTATGCAGTCTTTTAAATTCATATGCATGTTGTACTTTTTTAATTAATCCACGATTTATCAACAGTAAAACACAAGAGCTTTATTACATATTACATGATAAAATCGCGCGAGACCGAAGGTCGAGCGATTTTATCTAACGTCAGTTTTCGAGCAAAACTAGTGATTGGCAAAACTTTCGAGTTGAAGAAAAATTTATCCTGATAAAAGAAAAGCTCGTGTATTTTTTGGCAAGATAAATTAAAGACAGAATATACGAATGAACAACAACAATAATTATCTTTATTAATACAACAAAATTAAATAGTCACCACTGGCAGAATAAATATTAGTTATGAGGAGCAGGCGTTTTTATCGGTGATAAAAAAGGATGCACCTTTTTTATCGCTGTCAAACTGACAAAAATGTCATCGTTAAATGGTACATTTTGTATAGGAGTTAATT
Source organism: Abscondita cerata (assembly GCA_030710515.1). Lineage (NCBI taxonomy): Eukaryota > Metazoa > Arthropoda > Insecta > Coleoptera > Lampyridae > Abscondita > Abscondita cerata. The sequence continues at coordinate 6,690 of JALBCR010003806.1, read as the reverse complement.
TATCGTCAATAAAATTTCTTGTTCATTTATTTTGATAATTGAATTGATGTACAAAAATCCTATAAGCCTTTGTGATTTTATCAGTTTCACATCAAAAGTTTACTGTAAATTTTAAATCGCTTTCTTCTTATTTTCAATTTTTTAACTCAAATTTAGTTTCTGATAATTTTGTTGTGTAATCAGGAACAACTTGTCCGGAAAAAAAAAATACCTGTAGTTAAAAATGAGTAATAATTTATGACGACATAACTAACCTCTGTATTTTTTTACATGCTCAGTATTTATTTAAGAATGAGAAATCCAACAGACGGAAGAACTAGGATATGCTTAGAACAAAAAACACATTAAATAACTGTAGACACAATGAGTTTATTAAAAATGAAGTATAGTTACTCAAGATTTTATCAAACACTAATCAACTAATTACCTAATGACATGTACATGTTCAAATAAAAAAGTCCAATTAATCTTTTACATTTTAATTATTTACAAAACAAACAAAACAAAATGTATTTAAACTGCAAACCTACAAATTGCTAAATGATTAAAGTTTTTTAAATTGGATTGCCGCCCATTGAATCTAATATCTTGTGATAACCATTTTAAAGTTTTATTTAATTTGCATTTTATAAGATGTTTTATTAAAAACAATCTGTGTTCGCAACAGCTTTCTGGTAATAATAACCAATCACGATAATTTTGATCAACTGCTGTAGTACACTATTTAACAAAGTTTGTTGAAATTTAAACGTTTCAGAGTGGGATTTGAAATAAATATAAAATAATTCTAAAACTAATTTAACTATTGCCACAACCATTTCCGAAGGAATTTTAAATATTTTATTCCATCTTTTGCGTAATCTCTTTCTAACAACAAGAGTTCATTGCTATTTGTTAAGGGTGTATCAGAACTTAATATCTTACAGTTTTCACAATTAAATTTTTTTAATGTTACCTGTACAAGGTAACCAGCTAAATATACAATAGCGCATTCTTCTAAATTTGTTATGTCAATGGTTTTAAATGCGTTATCTTCATTTGTCACACAATTTGATATTTGGTCCATATTTTCTTCTAATGCAACATTAGCGTCTGTCTTCATTTTTGAGGATCCTTCATCTTCAGTTACTTTTATATCAATTTGTTCGTCTTCATCCGCTTCGCAATTGGCCGTTTGGGGTGGTATTAAAATATTTGCAGTGATTATCCATTGAAACGCTTGTCTAAATGATTTTGCCGTCGGATTAGTGTTGTTTCCGCTTCGACGTCTAATAATAGCGAATAAATTTTCAATGGGATCTTGATTTAGTCGGCTAGTTAATAGAAACTGAACACCTTCTTTCTTTAAATCTTCCCATATTTGTAATGTAGCGTTAATTGAAATTTGTAAACCTCGAAAGCAATGTATGTCCTGTTTAATTTGATTTGTTTTTGTGTATGATGTCCATAAAGAAATCCATTGAGACATTTCATTAAGAAATGTTTCTAATTCTGGTCGTTTTATGGATAGGGCGCATTGATATTTATTTGGACTATTCAACAATCGACTATTTAGGCAATCAAATATATTGTTAATATCTAATAAAAATAGCGCCGTATTTTTGCCGATGAGCTGTTTATTTGACCTGTTTTAAAACATGTGTTTATTGCAGCAGAAACGGTCCTTGAAAATACCTGTGTGGCATATTTCACTCTCATCTTTTGAAAAGTGTTTGGGTTAACATGAGCTTGATAAAGTTTTGGAGCAGCTCTCGACGTATTAGATGCGCTGTCAATATAAAACCGTTTTACGTCTTGCCACGAAACGCGTTTTTCTTTTATAAAAATATCTTGAGATATTAAACAGTTTCTTACACTTTTAATCAAATGAGGCACGTCGAATATGGTAAAATTTTTTATTGTCTATAGTGAAAATGGATTTTCCACGGTCACCCCCAAGTTTTTAAACACAGCTCTATTTGATGCTCCTTGATCACAAATTAAAGCACGTACGTTTAAACCAACATCGGTTAAATGTTGTATATTCTTAATTATTAATTCTTGAAGAATTTGATTTTTAACACCTCCAGCAGAAAAAATAAAAAGAAACAGGTAATTTCCACTTGTTAATTAAACCTCGCACCATGAAAACTAACACTTGGGTGGCAATTTTACTTTCGCGGCCAATATGACCCAAATCTTGATAACCTTCAATTAAATCTTGCGACACGTTAAATTCTAAGTTTTTTTATGCTCATTTCGTCTACCAATAAGACGCATTGATGATCATTTTGTTCCATTGTAGAAGTCTTATTCTTCAATTTTTGGAATAATTTTGCATTTATTCCGGTAGATAATTGTGTTATGCGAACCCACGAATTAATAGTAGACTTTGATGGCAACTTAAATTTTAGATTTTCTCTCATAAACAAATACAGCGATGGCGATTTGTAAAATAAAGTTAAAGCAAGCTTCTTCTCAGCTTTTGTCCAGTTGTGTCGCTGTTTATGACAAAGCTGCATATTAATAAAAATACGAACCATTTCTGGCAAATGATTATAATTAGTACCATGTGAGGTGTCGCCCTAACTTTCTTTTTTAACCGATAAATGTAACTGTCTTTAGTGTGATTCCTTCTTTGCAAGTTGGAAATATGTTTCACATGCAGAATGGTCGACTTCGTTAGTTCTTCGTTTTTCTTGGATGGTAAATTTGAAAGTGGCTGCTGCTGATGGTGACTGAAGATGCATTATGAAAATATAGAGAATGTTCATCGGAAGATTCTTCAACTACAGCACATCTTATTGAACCGTACATGCGAACGTTGCTTGTTCGGTTTACACTGATCTTCTCAGGTGAAGCAAGAGTTACATCACTTCTTTTCGGTAATGTATTGGAACCGCGTCATGCACTAATCTATTCCGTAATGAATTTGTAAAATCAGTATCTACAAAATGCCTGCACAAATAACTTTTTATTTAATTCTTCTAAACTTAGCAAAAGAAGTTCATTATTACCACAGTTTTGTAACCATAAATCACTTCTATTTATTTTATTAGGAAATCAAAAAAACTTATCTCGGGATGAGTTACAATGACTTCGAAAACACTCAAAATATGAACAATAGGTTCTTGACGGCGGCATTACAATCAATTGCAGCAAAACAGTAACAATAACAACAAAACAAACCAATAACAGTAACAAACCAATAACAGTAACAAACCAATAACAATAACAAAACAATAATGTACTAGAAACTCGCATATGATCACTAATCAGCAACGCATGAAGACAAGTATCTAACTGCCGAACATTTCCTTTTTAAATGCATAGTTATGTGCCCGTAATAGAAAACTCGTTATAGATCAAAACAAAGTATATAAAGGTGGTAATTAAAGCTTTTGTATAGTGTTCTCGTTAATCATCATTCATCACTTAATGAGGATTTACCAAATACTATTAAAGGAATTCCCAAAACACGCCAGTTATTTATGTTTACAAAATATTACACTTTCAATCAAAATTATAGACACATATTAATCAAAACTATGATCAAAACATTTACTAAATGATTGGGAATGAATATAATACATTTCCTTAAAACTGCTGTTTAGGATAAAATAAATCGGTTTCAATTTTATTGCCGGTGACGTATACCTACATCTTATGCGTCAACTTTTTTGAAATTTTAATTCTTTTATCCTCGTCAAGTAATATTTTAAGTAATATTTCTGTTTAATTTGTAATTAAATAAGGTCAGAATCTTATATACACTCTTGTTACAATTTCTCTTTAAATTAAAACATTCATTATAAAGCTTTTATAATCAATGGTAATTACTAAACAGCTTAAATTTTATTTGTAATGTAAATATGTGGTAACAGCCATTAAAGACATTCTAATAGGTCTTTGAAAATACTGAACAATAGAAAAAAGACCGAATATAATGTAATGAAAAAAAAAGATTTATTTCTGAATTACTTGGAAAGGTTTGACAACACCTGTTCCGGATAAATTGCATGAGTTCTCGAAAATTGTTACCGACATAGACTGGTATTGTTTTGTTAGTCGGTTCATAGGTGCGGAACAAGTGGCGATCCTAGCGGACGACGAACTTTTGCGCACACGCTGTTAAACGTTAGGTTGCATGTCTTCATATTATTTGGTCTTTGGTTTTACGTAGGTTCATACAAAGTAAAAAGATAAACTTGTGATATAGTGCTCGAATTGGCTAGTGAATTGTAATTTATTGCGTTTAATTGTTAGCACAAATTTCATAAATGTTTTTGTCGGATTAATTTATTGTTTTACTTCCTTTACCAAAAATAAATGATTTGCTTCTAGGTAGCTGTTTGTTTACTTTGTTTTTTTAATAATAACACTTGATCATAAGACTTAATTTATTAACTAAAAGAAAATCATGTCCAGTACATACTTTTACAAAAACAAACGTTCAACGACCTCAAAAATGTAGGTCAACTAAATTTCTATCCTGCAAACTCGACTTTAAACACAGCCTTTGAAATTTTATTTAACGCTTTCTTATTTTTCTTTATCCGCAATCTTGCCTTCAAATTTTACTCCAACAAAAGTGATTAACAAACAGGTTCATTAATAATTGATTCCGATACAATTGTGATTATTATTAAATATTAGTTCTAACTTTGTCACATTTGGTTAGTCTTGTGTGTTCTTATTAGCTGCGTTGTTTCTCCCCTTTTGTCTCGTTTTAAGGCTTCCAGAATGTTTTCTAATTTTTGATTGGCTTCATTAAATTAATAATTTGCATCCAGCATGTTACGTTTTTACTGCACCAATGTTCCTTTGTTGGTAAGTTTTTGCTTTTTAATTTTTAATTTCCAATTTTAATTAATTTTGATTCTTTAATTTCAGCTTTGTGTTATTGTTATATTTGTGATGTTTAATAATAATTTGGTCGTTTTTCACTATTACATTCTAATGTTTACGTCTTATTGTTGTAACCTGACTTATTATTCATCAGCTACCGATGTGTTATTCAAAGATTAAGTCTTTGTTAATAATTTTAACGCAAAGCGACGTGGTCTCTACCACTTCAATTATACGACTCTTTTAACGGTTTTCGCACAATTTTTTTTTTTTTTGCTTTTGACGTAGGATTTGTATGTCCGTAACTTCTAATTGTTGAATTTTATTTGCTGGATTTCAACATTTCCAATTTTTAGGTTATAATTTCATTATTTTCTAAATTTTTATTCGGCGCATCATTTTTCGATAAAATTAAACTCAGGAATCAATTCTTTGAGTTATCTTATCCCTTTATTTTATGTATGTATAGGCTGTTTTTCTAAATAACTTTGATTTTTCAGAAATATGGTCATTTCTCACGGGATGGGATTCTATCATCATTATCACTAGATAACGTTCTATGGGTTAATGTTCCATGCTTACAACACTAAACACTCGTTTATAACAAGTTTTTGGAGACTGGAACTTGTACTAGAAGTCACTTTTACACTAATTTTTACACTTGTCTATTGAAGTCACTCGGACGCTGGTAAGTATGATTCTTAAAGCTAATATTTCTTTCAGGGATGCACTGGATATGGTTTTTCTGGACTCTACGCAACTATAAGTTCTTAGATTTAAAAAGTTTATTTGCAAGTTCAAAATTTTACAGGTTTCAGCTGTATTGTGCATTTTTACTCATAGCAGTAGGTATAAGAAAATTCTTAAGTTTCTCTAAATAAATAATCTCAGCATTCAGTTGTTGAAGTAAAAATTACAGGCACTTTGCTAGTGGCCAACAAACCCCTGTACAAAGATTCCGAAAACCCAAAACCAGCAACACATTGCAAACTAGAAATATATCAAAATCTCTTCTCGACACAAGTCTTTGGAAAAAAATAAATAAGCCAAACGAAAAAGTATTGTTCAGGTAGTTCACCTAGCTCATTATATGAAAGACCGATATCGGATTAGTACCTCACCATTCTACAAAATCGAACAATGTATCAACATGCTGTAATTGAATTATATACTCTAACAAGAGGTTACAAGTTTAGTAACTCCATCTAAACTCTGTAACAAAATACTAGTCGATGAAGAACCCATAACACAGTCTTCCTTACATTCCAGTCTTCTTTACACAAACGATCAACTAAACCACTTTGGACAAGAATTGGTTCAGATTATTTAACACTGGTCGCTGAATCTATATACCATTTGATTTAGCATAATCTTTCACAGTTTGACATAAACATGAACCATGCATAACTCGAGGACATGTTTTTCGTAGAAAGCTCTAAACGTTTATAATTAAGGAAAGTAGAACTAAAATATTAAGTTAAACCAATATTAAGACTGTTGCTGTATCTCAACCCCTCAATAATAGTTTTCTAACATTCCAAAATTATCAAATTATTAAACATTCAGATTTTAGGTTTAACCTCTTATTTACAGGGTGATCCAAATTAATTGTGAGGAAACTTAAAATATGGAAAAGTACATCAAAAAATAAAGGTCAAAGTGTCATATAAACTATTGTTGAATAGTGTCTCTGAGCGGAGTTAGCGACCCTAAAGGTGTTTCTTAAGTTATTCAAATTTGGTAAACATGTTTAGCATTTTGAAGTGGTCATTTTTGGAACTTTTTTTTTCAATTTTTTTTAAATCTGACAGATACGGGGGCTAGTTTAAAAGTTTGACAAGTTTAAACTTTGTTAAGGTAACT